>OZ024890.1:41572925-41737925 GCA_964017195.1 Siderastrea radians
AACAAAGTCAGCAATAAAATAAATTTACAACCATAGTACCCAACCTTGTGTCCATCTTGTATCGGTTTTTTCTTTGCCTGTATCGTACAGTCATCTGACCTTCGTATTAACACAACCACATTGTTATAGCCTGTTGGTAGTTTTATCAATGGAGTTCAACCTCTGACTGCAAAAAAAAATATGTTCACGCGTTGCTGTTATTGGAAATCCTGGCTTATACATTGAAAGAAGTCAAAATCAGTTCTCACCTTGGCTAACGAGGTGGGGTAAACGTTCTCAATCTTAACACATTTTATGGTGACATTTTGCAGGGCCCACGAAGCCGCTAATGCTGCTAGAAAACTAACTCCTGAAGCAAGGCGTGAGAAAACAATTCGTAAACTTAAGGAGGACATTTCTCTTGGTGTACATGTAGCTGTGTTTAGAGTAAGAGAGCTGAAAAACCCTCAGAGAAAATACAAAGTAGATATCAATGCACAACAGCTTTACTTGACAGGTGTGTATCATTACCTTGTTTGCTTTTTTATCTCGGAACTGTTGTGTGACAACGGAAGTAACACCTGCGCGAAGAATAATGCCAGAATCAGTCATGTAAGGTTACTGGTTTGGCTGGTTAGCCTAGAAGTAATAAAAAAAGTTAAATGTGTTTGTGAAAGGAAAAGAAAAAAGATGTTATCTCTCTTTCTCTGTGAAAGGAATAGTTACTGGCTCAGTCAACCAGGACTCCATACAGACTAAGAGCTGTTTTGAGTCTGTTCTGCTGAACGTGATAACTGCAAAAGAGAATGCAGTGGATGCTTTTTTGTGCTCCTCATCTGTCTTGCAAAATGTATTTTACGGGCTGCATGCACAACTTCTGTTTTTAAATAATTCTACTTGTTTAAACTTAATGACTCAGGAAAATGTTCAGAATCGATGCTAACAGGCTGTGCTCACGCCTTATACTCCTTACTATAGTCAGTTTGACTGTGTTTTCCACCACACAGGTTGTGCTGTTCTCTACAAAGATGTCAATCTGGTGATAGTCGAGGGAGGTCCCAAAGCAATAAAGAAGTTTAAGCGCCTAATGCTACACCGAATCAAATGGGAAGATGAAAAGGATTCTGATGATGATAACGAGGAGGAGACAACCAGCAAAAAGGCAGCACCGTGTGTGCTTGTGTGGGAGGTGAGATTGGCCATGACACATGTATTGTTATTCTAAGTTAAGAGCAATAACTTAATTCTTGGGATAGAGGGTGGCCATGGCAAACTGCCTACATTTTGGGATGTCTTGTGTTTTAAATTACTAAGCCTTTTCGATTTTGGTAAAGATAATAACAAAATACTTTTGCTTATGTCAAACACAAACAATGAACGGCCGTGGTAACACCCTTCAGCTGGCCCTGAGCACGATTTACAGATTAATTTTCCTCTGTGGGACTGGTACAGAGGAACGCCAATAAAATAAAGTGCCAAGGCCTGGAAACAGTCATGTGTTCGTTATAAGGGTTGGGGGGGAGGGGGGGAGGGGGAGGGGGAGGGGGCGGTGTCGTTATAAGTGAAAACCGGCTATAACAAATTTGTGGGACAAAGATTACACTTTTTGCAAAAATACCTTAAACAATGTTATGTTGCACCACTCAGCATTCGATCCAGTTCCTATCCAGATTTAGGTTTTGCCTGCATCTCTGTTGATCTGTTATGCATTCAACTTTTAAGTTTAAGTTTGGGCTTCTGGGTGGTGTGCGTTATACCGGGGCCCTGTTCCATGTGTTTTACTGTAACTTTGGCAGGGCTGAAGAAGACCTTCGTTATACCGGGGTGCGTTTGTTGTAGTGTGAGAAGGTACGCACAGCATGTAATCTAGCAGGCTCGAGGTATGTCCAGGATTGAACTCTGCTACGAAAGTTACGAAAACTGCGAAAATTCGCAAACGACCAAGAAAGCCTCAAATAGACATTCTAAGCCAAAGCGACATAAAACTGCTCGTTTGGAAACGTTTCATAGATGACATTTTTTCACTCTGGAACGTTAGTAGAGATGAAATAAGTAAGTTCATTGAGCAAGCAAATAAACACCACCCTACAATCAAATTTATGGCTGAAATATCTGAAACAGAAACGACGTTCTTGGATACTAACGTATACAAAGGCGAGAGATTCAAAAACGCCGCAGTACTTGATGTACGCATACATTTCAAACCCACTGAAACATTTCAGTATACACATTTTTCCTCATGCCACCCACCCGGTGTCAAAAGAGGTTTCATTAAAGGGGAGGCTTTGAGACTATTGAGAACAAACTCTTCTAAGGCATTATTTGAAGAGATTATCAAAAACTTCAAAAATCAACTCCAAGAGAGAGGTTACCTAGAGAGTTTTATACAAAATACACTTTCAGAAGTAAACTTTGAAGACAGAAAGCTAGTCCTCCAACAAAAACGCAGGGAGAATAAACGAATCTTGCCTTTTGTAACGCAATATCAACCATCAGTGCCCAATTTGAAACAGATCATCATGAACAAATGGCATTTGATTAAAAAAACAACCATTACTCAACGAAATCTTTAAGGAACCGCCATTAATATCATATAAGAAAGGACGGTCCTTAAAAGATATACTCGTGAGAGCAAAGTTATGAGAACGGCTAGAACACGAGCGTGGGAGTCGTTCAGGCCTGTCGCCCCCATTTTACACAACAAGAACTGCAAATTTACGAAAATTACAAGAATTAAGATAAATGCGAAAATTCACACAGATCTCAGACGGACCCAACGAGAATTACGAAAATTGCTAAGACACGAAGAATGCCTTGGAAGATGTCAGACAGGGCCAACGAGAACTGCGAATTTTACAGAAATTACGAGAATTACGATAATTGCGAAAATTCGCAAAGATCTCAGAGGCACCCGACAAGAATTACGAAAACTGCGAAAATTTGCAAACAGAACTGAAGCGAAAAATCGCAAATTTCATTGCAGTGTTCAATCCTGAGCATATCGTGGCGGGGTCTGTTTCATCCAGTCGAAGGAAGTGTGACCCAGGCAAGTCAACTGAAATTCAAACAAAAAGGGGGAAGAAAGAGGGTGAGGCACAATAAATATGTAAACTTCAAGGTAAACTGTGTTGCAACTGTCCTCATTACTGTTGTCTTTTTGCACAGGGCACTAACCGAGAGAGGTATTTTAACGACTGGAAATTTAAACTGTGTCCAATGCAATCCACTGCAAGAGAACACCTTAAGAAATACGGAGTGGAACACTATTGGGATCTGGCTCTCAGTGAATCACTGCTGGAAAATGCAGATGACTGAATATTTCAAACACGCTCAGCAGAGACTTTTGAATACATTTTCTCCACGTGGGTCACCCTCTTTGGCGGTCTAAAACAAAGCCCTCCATCATAATATTCTAACCCTTCTCGGGCTATTGCAAAGTCATCAATGCGTGTCGCGGCGTGGGAATACAAACCAGATTTCCAAAGTTCTAGTTTTAGTTCATAATTAACGCTATGTCCCTCTAAGACAATACATTTCAATGCTTTATTTTATAGAAATTTGGTAGACACAATTTGCTATGATTTTCAAAAACTGTTTGCCGAAAAAATGTAAGATGCATGAGTAAACATGACATGTCTTCAAGGTAGACACCTTTTAACAAAACTGAACCGTCTCAAAAAAAAAAAAGGTTTGTCCCGAAGACAGATTAAAAATAATTCACTTTTGCGATTGGCCGATTCCGTAATTCAGAAACTTGGTCTGTAGTTCACATATAAGTTGTTTCGATACCGTTTTGGGGGACCACACCCAACTTATACAATCGGCTTCTAGACAGTCTTCTCCTTGTCGGATTGACATGAAATTTGCATCAGTTATTGGCTTTGGATTGAACTTTAGTGGGGTTTACGTTTTGTGACAATCGATAAGTTCGTGACAACGATAAACAAAAATCGTCGAAAACACTAAAATTTTGTGCGGTCAATAAACTGTGGTGGCTGGCAAACCAAATATACAAGAATATGAACATCGGTATGTCTGATTTGAAATAAATCGCAAAAACATTTAAACCTCATTTTTGCATCGTCATAGTAAATGCACGGAAAAATAATCGATGCTTTGATGAAATGGCTAGTAGAAAATAATGCTAATATGTGTCTTTAGCTTATTATTTGACGCGAAGAAAGTTGTATTGACACTGGTGTTCGCGATCTCGACAACGAGTTGTTTTTCAAAGATCGCTAGTACTCGCATGGTAATTTTGTGGTAAATTTTGAATTTAAGCGCTTTTGGGAGAATCTTAACACACGTGCTTGATGATGTGGACAATTTTATTCTGAAGTCTTGTGAACATTGGTTTACTAGAACATTTTAAGATTTAACGTTAAAGAGGTCGTTTAATTCGCGAAGCAATATATTATGCATTACATTGGAGACATAATCATTTACTTTCCAACCGTGAATTTGTCTTAAACGTTAAATCTTAAAATGTCTTAGTGAATCAAGATGTTGGTATTGGCTTTGCAAAGTGAATCTAGATAAAGTAAATTTCAGTTTTACTGTTTTAGAGGACTTTTGTTTGCGTGTCATTTACACAGAATGTAAACCACACTAGAGTTCAATCCAAGAGCAATAACTC
This sequence comes from Siderastrea radians, assembly GCA_964017195.1. Lineage (NCBI taxonomy): Eukaryota > Metazoa > Cnidaria > Anthozoa > Scleractinia > Rhizangiidae > Siderastrea > Siderastrea radians. Next base: position 41,577,541 of record OZ024890.1, read on the forward strand.
GTGCAAATTTCACGTCGATCAGACAAGGAGAGGACTGTCTAAAAGCCGAGTGTAGAAGTTAGCTGTGGTCTCATAAAAACTGTATCGAAACACAAGTGAAACACACACTGAAAACTTTACCCTGCCAGCCGGGTTGATCTCTAAAGGGACCGTTTCCATGCAAAAAATGGCTCTCCTGAGAGGGTGACCCTTTAGTGTACCCTCTCAGGGTAGCTGGGTGAGGTTGGTATCATTGCCTAAGCATACTGCATTGTGTTGACAGCGTTATGCCATAAGAAGAAATGCCTTGGACAGCAAGTGTACTCGCACCAGTCTCGGGAGTTTACTCTCGAAATCAAAAGACAGACACGTTCGTTTATCCGCCAGGGTAGTCCCGTCAGCATTACAGTAATGCTGTTATCAATGAGTGCCCTAGTATTCTAAACTAAAACATTCAAGTGCAAAATACAATCAAGATCTGCGGGTTTGTTTAACTTAAAAACTACAAACATTTGTAAGTAGTTAATCTTTTTTCTCTCCCTCTCTTTTTCTCACTCTTCGCCTCAATTTTTAAGACGTTTGAAATGATTCAATGCAGCTGTCTGATGTTGTAATATAACAACTTCTTAGTATTTTGATGACTTCATGACACTAACTCGTTAATATTTTTGGCAATAAAAAACCACGAACGTACTACTAGTCTACCATTACTGAGAATGGAGTACGGAAAAATTCCATAAAACTCTTCTCCCCGGCCGAATACCATTTTATTAAAAAGAGGCATTTTTTTAGCAAGTATTGAAAACAAGTCAGAGTCAAACCCTTTCACTTCACTATGTCAACTCTTGACTGCAACTACTCACTCCATTTTTAGGTATTTTACAATATTAGTTATAAAAAAAGTAAAGTTTTTACAATTTGTTAATTCTCTGTGCAATCTGTTTCGGAAGAGAGACCCAAATCTAGGATACACTGGTAATCAACGAAAAGACATTTTTCGTTTAATCTCTCTTGCCCCTGTCCGGTGGAGACGTCAGTTGAGTCTGAACATTTTGTCACCTCAGTTTTATGGCCCAGGTTTGCTAAATAAATTAGAAAACATTGTTGCGGAAACATTGTTCCCTCTAATGTTTAAAGGTGACTAAAACTAGCAGGAAGCATAAGCAATGTTTTGCTCTTTATGTGGTAAAACTGGAAGACAATGCGTCGCAAACAAACTGCAACGCATGCGCAGAGGTATCAAATCTCAATGGAAGAGGTTAGGAGCAGCACTGGGAACTAGTATAAATGTTTCCTTGGTGGCTAAACTGGGAAAAGGTTTTTGAAAGCAAAATTTGCGTTCGGGAAACAAGAATGTTCATGACCTTATTCAAAAATGTTTTCTTGCTTCTTTTGTGCCCACAACAATGTTTCCTAGTTTAGCCAAGCAAACAGCACGTCAAGTTCGCCACAAGTTGGGCAATGATTTACTTCTGTCCCCTTTCGTTCTATTTTTTTTTCTTAGAAACCGCTTAATTGCAGGCTCAATTGAGATAGCAGCTATGTTTTCTTAATCGCCAATCTAATTATCGAGCCCTTTTTATTTAATCCCAGTCCATATCGCTTAGGTTCATTTACACTGTGTACAGTCTGTCATGGCACGCGGCTTGAGTAGTTGAGCAATTTAGCATGTCATCGTCGCCACCATGAGTCTCAGCACAAACAAAGTTCCCAAGAACACCATATTTGGTAAAGGCTTGTCAGAGCCCGCGTACACAGGTTTCTTCTCATAGTAGTCATAGTAACAAGACGTCAGCTTGTGATGTGTGGTGCTTGTACTTTGTAGTTTGCAGTGGCCAAGCGCTCGCTGATGAAGAACATTCACGAATGTTCCACCACTGTTGTACCCGGGTCCATACTCAAATGCTTTACAACTGTATGGAATGTGAAAGCAAAAAAGTATATGAAGTAACAAACTTATCTGAGGAAAACTTACCAACTTGGTTATCCCAATTTACCTTATAAAAATCCACTTGGGAGTGAATATATAAAAATCCACTTAGAAGACTCTTTGACAGTCACTGTGGAAAAAAGAAACGTCTACTCTTCCTGATGACAATGTTCGGAAACATCTGTCGGACATGTTGGGCAGACGACAGGTCCACTATTAAAAATTTATTGTTCAATATTGGAGGCCTCCTCTCGCGCTACCCGACTAGGCAGTCTTTGAGTATTGTTAGAATAACTGTTAAGTCTGTTAATCTTGCGATATTTTACCGGTGTAACCAAATCTTTAACATGATACCGCTGATTGGTTCGCTAATGTAAGCTTTGCTTGCTAACTTGATTTTACCTCAAGATAGTCCTACACTTTGCAGCACAAAACTCCAGGCTAACGTTAGTGTGAAGCGTAGAGTTCATCATGTCACCTTCCACATCCAAACATTTGTTTTTCTTTAAAGAAAAGCCTTTAGGATCTGAAAGAATAAGAATTAATGAGATTGCATAGGAAACCAGCCATGGTTTGTGGTGGTTTTTGTTCAGTCCTCTGTCATATCATTCCCGATCGTTTGAATATCTTGTCATGCACCACATCATCTGGCCTTCAGTTAGTGAAGAATTCCCGTCTCAACCTGAGTCAGTTTTAAACACAAAACTCTTATTGTTCAGCACATTTTCTCTACATAAAACCCATGATAAGGAGCCCGTCATTATCTATGCGATTTTTTAAGGGGGAGAAGTGGGAAGATTTTCGGGGAGTTCACTTGATATCGAGATGAACGAAAGGCATAAGACGTAGGGGAGTTGACGAATTTGCTTTTGCCCTCCTCATGCACTCTAGCGTCTGAAGGCGTGCTCCAGGCTTTTGCCAGCGCAAACATTTTTGACCAGGAGTAAACATGGAGCGAAAAAGAGTGAGAAAAATTGACCGTGAAGGACACGGATTGGTCCGATTAGCAGCAAAGGGGTGGTGGGGAGGGAAGGGGAGAATTATGGTGTCTGTATGGGGGTGATGGATGTAAATATGACAGTAGTTTGAAGGGTACCTAACGATATTTAACTGATCTAAGCTGGTTTCATACCAAAATACTCCAACCCTTCTGGTGGTAAATAATGTGGTCCCTACCCGGGCCAAACGAGAGCGAGATTTGACAAGAGAGCAACTCTCATGAGAGGGAAAGCGCACGAGAGTTTTAGGCCAAACGAGAACGGAAGTAAATTTGAACCAAAGTCTCGTTCTCGTTTGAATCTGCCCAAATTTATTTCGAATCCATAAAATTTCAGATACTTGTTGTCGCTTGGCTTCTTCAAATCTTATTGCCCCCCCGTGTACTACCAAAGAGTTTGAATTCTTATCAATCTTTAGCCTGCGTGCAGACGTCTGCACGCAGGCTAATCAATTTTCAGCAAGGACTTCCGCGCTTTGTTTATGCGCATCCTTAGCATGCACACAATTCACGTCGCAATGTCACGCTACATGAGAATCCATGAACCCTTTCTCGTTCACTGTAACATTCATGGGGCATCTCTCACTTACTGTTGCACATGTGTCCGTCCCAGTCCCCTGTGCATTCACACCTGTAAGAGCTACCATCCACGTGACATTTACCATTGTATTCACACGGACTGGACCCACACTCGTCAGCATCTGAGAGAGATTGAAAATGGTCATCTCTATATAACTTTTTTTCTTCTATTTTCACCCGTCATTAAAGATTACGTTTCCATTTTGTCGGTTTTTTTCCTTAATCGGGCTTGCTTCGGTTCTGCTCAGCGGAAATGAGCAAAACCGTTTCCTTGTTATTTTACACTCCGGACTGCGGTGGGTTTAAAGTAATTGGGTTAGACTATTACTGCTATTACTATTTCTCCGAGGGTTTATTAAGCCATCACATAGCAAGCAAAAGATCGACGTAATGATGAGGTAAGTACTTACAAGTTTTCACGCTGGTCAAATGTGACCTTTCTCCTTCTTTGTCAGACGTTGACGCTGTCACCCAGATCATGTATTTTGTATTTGCAGTCAGCCGCGTGAGGATTCCCTTTGCCGTGTTTTTAAAAACTCGTTTCATCTCCCTGTCCTGGTGAAATATGAAGTTATATAAATGTCATCGTTAAGAAATCATAACGAACGTGAGAAAGGAAATGCACTAGCAGCAACTCTTTGCAAAGCAAAGTACGTTAACTAAGCCCTAAAGTTCCAAAATGGCTATGATGTTTGCTGTCTTGGCTCCCTGGACGAATGGCAGCTCGTCACATCATTTGCCGGCCATCTGAGGCACCCATGCGTTAGCGGCCTGGGTGCTTCTTTGCTTTTGAAAGTGGTCCCCAGTGCTTGGTGTAACATCTCACTTGTTTGCTATATTCTTAGACAGATTACGCGTCAAACACGAACTCTGGCGAGAAAATTGAACTCAATTTCTGGTGTTTGCTCTGCATGTCGTTGTTATTGTTGTTTTGTAACAGCTGTTTTGAGGTCTCAGCAAGGATGTTTATTTTCATCTCTTCGGTTGGTGCTTTGAAACCTGTGCCACATTGAATTACCAAACGAACACTGACAAGAACAACATACATGTACTTTATCTGTTTTATAAAACACGGAGTACAGCACAATTGTTCCTCTCGTCTGACTGGGTGCAGACCACGTAACTTCCACCATTTTCGATGACAAAGGCCGTGCATGGACATCCCTCACTGGACTGGGTGCTAAATAAAAATGAATAGTTTCCGTTAAGATTAAGTTAAGATTTTTTTGTTCTCAGGCCGTTATTCAAATTCAACATGGCAACTCGTTTTCTGAGTTAAATACCAACGAACGCCGTAAGGACGTTTATAAAACAAAAAAATGGCCCTAAAAATCGTCCTAGTAAACTGTGAATTTCAGCCTGGACTGAAAGCAATTCACATGAAGAATAAAATTCCCCAGGTTAACGGGCATCGAAGAGAGGTAAAAAAAAAAAGAAGCCTATCGGAAGGCGACTCTCAGTCTTCTTACAGTTGTCGTTAAAACAAAATCAAAGATTCATCACAGCTATTTGGCCAATAAAATAAACTAAAGATAACTCCAATTTGTAAACCAAACAGGAATCGAGGCAAAAATATGCGACGGATAATAAAGGAATGAGAATGCGGGGGGGGGGTTGTAAGTGACGTAAGGATTGTGCATGTTTTTGCCTGCGATTGGCTACAATTGGTTCACACACCACACGCGTTCTCATACCAATTCGCGAATGCTCATCAAATTAAAACTAACGTAAGGAGAGGGCAGTAGTTGCTTTGTACGATCACTGCTTTCCACATTCGAGCGAATGTCTGCCGATGAAATTGAACTTCATTCTAACTGGTTTGAACCAAGGGGTCGTATCATAAGTCGGTGAAGTATGATCGTCCGGTTAAGTGTAGTCCTGAGAACTGACGTTATTTTCCACAAACTTCGATCAATGTCATCACAAACAGTCCTTCTCAGGACTACACCCACCCAGACGATTACTTCACCGACTAATGGAGTTGAACTACTTACCTCCGGGAGGAATGGTATAATTCTTCCATTCACTCGGATGCCCACAAGCTTCCGGGTAGAAATCATCACATGCGTCAACTCTTACACTTACAAGCTGTTCAAAGTTTAGTTCCATGCCAATTGAGCCAGTGTAATGACTGTTGAGTGTGCTGCAGGACACTTTTTTATTGATGTTTGTAATACAGTAACTACATGTAGTGTTATCTGGCAGACAGTACATGGCCATGGGACCAGCTTCATCTGGTGCACTGTTTGATTTGAGATCTCTGAAGAGAATTCTGTAGAAGGTCACCCCTGCTTGGTAATCCCAAGATATGACTACAAAATCCGATCCATTTACTGTGCTGACGGTCACTCCTGTGGGAGGCTCGATAAGGCCTGAAAAAAACATAGTAAAAGAGTGGCAATCACTGAAACTGTAATGGAACATCGCCAGTGTCTCCGGCCACTTCTCTCTCACCAAGCAAAATTATTTGTGTTGGCAATTAAACCAAACTGACCAAGACACGCTCTCCCTTATGTCGGTGACCTGGAGAGGTGCTGTGGCCCCTGGCAAGGACACTCATGGTGGACTCTCGAAGGATAGAGAGCAGAAAAATAAAGCCATCTGATCGACACATGTTAACAACTCTTTTTGTCAAAAAACTAATATATATATATATATATATATATATATATATATATATATATATATATATATATGCTTAGAAAATGCATTTCTTTTAGTTGTTGGTTACATTGTTTGGTATGGTTACATTGGGATAATTATAGACCCTTTATAAGTTACTCCTTGTGAATACCACACCACTGGACGTCGACCAGTTTACTCGAGACTACTTTTTACGGTCACTTGTTAGGGTTCATACCGTATATTTAAAACCCATGTTTCTTTGTAACAATTACATCGTTCTCATTGACTCCGGTTACACTGTAATTTTTTGTTCAGCATATCTTGTTAGTGCTTATGTTGTAACTTATATTTAGCTTATCTCAGTGCTTATCTGTAACTCGCATAATAAATTGGACTGCTGGCGGCTCCCTCCATCAGTTCTTGTGATGTTTGTGCGTATACTTATCAAAGAAATATTTCCTATTCGGCTGAGCGAAGCGAAAGAGAAAAGAATTGAAACATTGGGGACCATTTTCACGGCAACAAGAGAAGTTGTGAGAACACCGGAGATTTTCGGATTTTAATTGCAGTGAAAGCTAGTGATTTCTTTGGCGAAACATCACGTCGGACTTTCGTAACAAGAGGACTTATTAGTTCCTATTGTTTTTTGGAGGGACAAATATGTCGTTTAGAGTGCAAAATAAGGTCAGCTAGCATTTTCGGCGAGCCATCAGCAGCTCGGAAATTCGCGGATAGGATTCTGTTTCCTAACATTTTTTGCGGCCTAAATATTCAGCTAAAAAATCCGAACAGAACAATCCATATTAGCTTTCACAAATATGCTTTTATAAACCTCTGAAGCAATCTTATAAAGCAGGAAATGATATTTCAAGTATTTTGCTAAAATTTTCTCGTTGGGTGCCCCTGATTGTACACAAAGATTTAACCGAGCGTGATGCGAAACACAAAATCCTGCAACAGAATTAAAAACAATAAGCCAAGCCCAGCGTTACAAACATCAGCAGAGAAACTCGTCACGCTGCAAGTGAATATTTCAGATCCTTTATTGTCGAAAATATAAACATATAAAACCCATAAATTTCCTAAATGAGCCAAATTCAACGTACCTATTATGCAACAGCGGCATGAAAACCATGTTGAGTCGCTTAACAAACGATCAGAAGCCCAAAAATCCTCCGTTCTAAACCCGCTACAAAAAAACAAGAAGCAAAACGGGTCAAACGACCAAGAAAATGCACGGCGTACAAGTACAAGTAGAAGTCGTGCAGCGTGCAGGCCTTCCAACCCATCAGTTTATGGCTGTGTCGGTCGAATACAGACATCACTGATCCCTTCAGTCGTTTCCATGTCTCATGGGTTGCTTTCTTTATATATATTCTGGTATGCTGCTAGTTCCATTTCTTCTTATTCCTTTCACGATTTTCTGAGCTTTTATGGAGGCTGCCGGGAGAAAGAAGCCTTCGACCGGCGCCATAGCGCTTCCCTCCTCTCGGTCCTCCGTCCGACGGCATTGCATTCTCGTCCCCAGAGCTACGCGGCTTTTTTTAAATTACGTCTCGTGTAGCTCTGGTAACGGCCAAAAAAATCTTTTTTTTGATTGGCCGATTCAAACTGTATGCGCAATAACGTAAATTTTTTTTGGCTTCTACGCATAACGTTTTATTTCCGATTGAATTAATCAGGGCGTTAATTAATATGTTGACTTGATCAATTTCCACGCAAAGAATGGGGCTTAGGGCAGATTAAGCGACCAGATTTTGAGTTCAAAGTGTTGAGATTGATGCCAGTGATTCTTTCCTCGCTACAGCATTTTCTACAAAACTACAGCTTGTCCATAAATAAACTTACATGTAACTGTCTCATCAACTTTTGTAATGACCTCTTGATGTCGATGTTTAAAAACTACGGCGCCAAATGCTTCTGGAAATTTTCGATGGGGTAAAACGTAATGCAGTATAGCGTTTAGGGGTGGCGAAACGAAAAGTACGCAGTTGACATTCTCATACAACAGAAACCAGACGAATGTAATAAAATAACTGTACAATTCAATATAACGCAAATGCAATAATATTATACCTTTAATCAGGCAAGATACAAATCCAAAACCCGTGAGCAAAATGCAGGGACAATCGTTCTTCTGAACAACTACGGCACGAAAGGCAGCTTCTTAAGTTTGTTCCTTTTAAAACTCCAGGTTTTCCGCTAATTGCAGGAGATTAAGAGGGTCCCGAACAGCTTTTACTCGATCCATAAAGCACCACAACTCGATCGATAGGAATTCAAATTTCTCAGTTGTTGTCAGAATTGTCATGCCCAGAGCTCCACGGACGAGAACGGAGCAGGCGCAATAGCACCTTAACGAATTAGACATGCGCTACCGGATGTCGTGAATTTCACGACATCCGGTAATGGCTGATACCAGAGCCCTACGATCCCACCGCTGACAAAACAGATCGTAGGCTCTGGGAACGAGAATGACGGCATTGAAAACAACGCCAAAAAATCCCGATCTCACACAAATTGGAACTTAACGAAAATTATATATCATTAATCTATAACTGGGAGAAACTTTAGGGTAATATTGAATTAAACTGAACACGATGCAAACGGATTTTTGAAGGTTCTATATCACTTCTCGCGTCTTTTGAATTCGCGACATCCTGTCAGGAAATCAAAGTTTGGAGCATGCGCAGTAACCGGATATTGGTCCTTTACAGCCCCCTCAACCCAACCCTCGAGCGGTCTCTGTGCTGTGCAAAACGAGCATGGTGACCCCTACTAATACTTGGTAAAAACAAGTCATTGTCACACCCTTTCACCACTATGTCAACTCCTGACTACAACTACTCGACCCTATTTTTTGCATTCTTGAAATGTTCAAAACATAACTCCTAATTGGACCAAGTTTTAGAACATTTGAAATATTCTTTCCATTTCGATGGAATCACCTTCAGGACAAATACTCTGATTATCACTAAAGTCGGGCTAAACCAAGAGATAAGTGATCTATTAGCTAAAGCCCGGTGAAGCTGGCCATTGCCGTGTTCCCGTACGTGATACACTTACCGACAAGTCGACCTGAGTACGAAGACAAGCGAAGAGAAGCGAAGGACTTTGTGAAAGTCAATTACTGTTCGTGTCTTTTTTTTTTTTATCGTCTCCAGCATGGTCGTTATTTTAGTTCTCCTTTAAGTTGACTGTGGCTCAATTTTTCCAGTCATATATCCAATGTGTGCAAAAAGACCAATAATCAATTAAATGTTATGCTGCGCTTTCGAAAACTTATACCCAGGAGCACCTTACTTAAGCTTTACAAAGCGTACATTTTACCACACTTCTACTATTGCTCCTCTGTATGGCATTTTTGTGGGGCGCGCGATGCGGAAAAGCTAGAAGCACTGAACAAGAGAATACTTAGTTTTATACTTGGGGATTACTCGTCCCCATACAGTAGTCTTATAACCAAAGTAAACTCCACTTCATTAGCTAATAAGCGCATTCAGAATTTCCTTACATTATTATATAACAGCCTGTTTTTCTCACATTTTCCTGCTTATATGAAAAATATGTTTTCACTTCGGTCCTCTCCTTATGATCTTCGAGGCAATTACATTTTGTCAATTAGTAAGCCTAGAACAACTTGCTACGGCCTTAACTCGATTCATTTTCCTATTTCTCAGCCAAGGAATGGAATGCACTGCCAGACTATATCCGGACAAGTGACTTTACAGAGTTCAAGAGGAACATTCAGAGCATTACCTTCGTTTAGACGCTTTTTGCTTATATATACATTTTTTGCGCTATATATTACATGTAATTTTGTAAATACTAGTTTTTTTAATTAAGTGTGTAACGTATTTTTGTATTCCATTTTAAACATATTTTATTATATTTCTCGAAGATATTAGCTACTAATATTTGTAAATAGATTCGTTAAGCTACCATAAAATTCGAGTTAAAATAAAGTTCATGATATGTTATGTTGTAATGTGCTTTGGAAAGCTGCCGCTAATGTCCATGCCTTTTGACCATCTAGCGGTTGAAAGAGGGCGCACACGAGAAATGCTGGGTTTCTGATAACTGGTCTAAACATAGATGTCTGAGGTTATAACCAGTTATCATGATAACTGAAGTACGTTAAAACGAGGTGTTTACCGGATACTGCCTGTGATGCGACGGAAATGCGAATTAGGAATGGGTCGCGTTCAAAGACATAGGTGTTTGGATAGGCATAAAATGTGTCATCACCTCTCCAAGACAAGCGCGACCCTTATGTCGCGACAGCGGACATACGAGCCGCAGAGGACATAAGATCAAAAGGGCCGATGTCCTGCCTCAGAGCTGGTCATATCTGGTCATAAGGCCATAAAACAAAAGCTTCTGTCAAAACCATCATTTGACACCTCTTTTTTGAAAAAACTGATGCGATTTACAGACACAAGAGAAGCATGGCGAACCGGCACTTTCAATATTCCGACCAATTCTACCCTTTTTCATATTCCCCAGCCTTCTACTCGTCTGGGCCTTCCCACATTCAAGATCAGGTATTTCATCCGTCGCAGTACTTCAAACCACGAGTTTACAGGACGAGGTAAACGTCAAAACCTTCTGCGAATCCTTCGTCTACGTCTTTCAAGGACTCTCCTGTAAAATGCCGTGGCGATCACTCTCCTCCGTCGAATGTTTTGAAGTGCGTAGGGAATGATTAAAAGCTGGAAATCGATGAAACTGAAATACACCTGCATAAAAGCAGCAAGAAGAAGAAGTAAGCATAGCATGATGTAACTCACTCGAATTGTAAACACACGAAGCAATTTCCCGCCGTTTGATATGTCAGCGATATGTCTACTGCGCGCGACCGACGTGGGTCATAGCTAATTGGATTAATTTTTGTTTCCAGCATGGGTCACGTCCTGCTATGGTCTCGATATATGATGAAATGTCTTTGAACGCGACCCCTGCCTTAGTCTGCAAGTTAACTCCGTCTCGAGTCACGCAATTCTACTATTGTGTACAAGTTTATATCGCATACTCTTAAAGCATACTCGTCAACAGTCCTTTACAAACTATACTTAACACCGAAATGAATAGCTGTTCGTCTCATTTTATTCAGTTCGGTTACGTTATCTGGAATTGAAAAAAATATATGGATGGTTTAAAGCCGGTTGGTATCCTTTTGACTTTATCTTTTTTGCAGTTTTATTAACCAGCCGTCGCCATATGGCGACCGCTGGTTTATAAAATTGACAGGTCTTTTTCTTTCTTTTTTTTTTTTTGCGCGTCAGTAACATACGAACAAACATACGAACAAAGTGCTGTAAAGCTTGTGGTACGGGTACTCAAGAGCGGTACTGTCTTATATAAGACACATGCGCATATTAGTCTGCTGAATGTTACCTTCGTGTTTTCTTGTCTTTTAATTTACAGTATTTAAGATATGAACGGCAAAGGGTTGTTAAGTGTGGGGTTTCAGTAAGGTTTCAGTACTTGTCTTGTATAACGCATGTGCAACTGAGTAAAGCAGCTAATAGGATTGAATGCGAAATTGGCTGTGTTGTCTGATCTAGTTAGTGATTATGGTGAAAATATTTTTAGCGCGGGAGTTTTGTTACGAGGATTGACATTTTGAGGGATGTAAAAATGTGGGAGTGGAAGGATTTGTGAATGTGAGGAGCATATCACGCTTCTGTGAATGTGATTTGCTTTGAAAGTTCCGTTTTGTATGGCACCGGTGTAATATTGTGCTGCGTGAGAGGCAGTTTCCCTTGGCGTTTTATCGGGGGGACGGTATTCGAAGTGGACTGTAAGTTTTTCGCAGAGGAGGGAAACGACAGCTGTGTTTGCAGCTTATTGGCACGGTAAGGAACGGAACGGTGGCTTAGGAAGAGAAAGGATTGGCACTAGTATGATGATGCAATTAGTGGATTGCACCATCGATACATCATAGTTCTTCTTGAGAGGGGAGAGAGATGAGTGTTTATTTGACGCGAGAAGTTGATTTTAATTGCGTAAAGACGAAGGAATTGGTCATTAATAAGGAGATCAATTAATAAGGTAGCTGTTACGAGTCCTTAAGTTAAAAAATAACTGAATATTATCAAGCGATGCGTGTGGTTTGCGTGTGGTGTTGGTTGGGTTTGAGGTAATTCAAGCCGTTCCGAGTCAACTTGTTTACTTTGCATGGGGATTCCCGGGTTAGCAAACCGGATTTAAACATCACGTCATGAGATATGCCTTAACGTGCCCCAGACTCTGACGATCTGCTCTAGCTCGTGCTTATCAAGCGTTATATTTTGATTCTACTGCTATATTAACGGTCTAAGCAAAACAGTAAATATTTCGTCATCCTTTTGTAAGCATTCTCAGTTGTGTGCAAATTTATACCGACATTCAACGTTTGAGTGAATTTGCGTTTTTCAGCAGAAATAAAAGCGATAAGAAAGATAAGCTGAGTCATCAGAGTTTAAACATTACATCATCCAGTAACGCTATAGCCAAAATATTGTGTCAGAAAATCACACTTTTCGTCACGGCGGTTCGTATAATTACAGGATCACGCTAACATTTGTGAAACCTAGGGGTGGGGAGGGTCAGAATGACCGGTTAAAATGCCCATGTCTTTCATAATACGGTTACACCATAATTTGATTCATGAAACGACAACGGAAAAAGTGCTGATTAAACGTTGTTCTTAAAATAGAGTCGCATGACCATAGTTTGAAACCACACGACAGACACAAAAACAATAAAACGTCCTCGCTTTCTTGTGGTCAATACACCTGTTCGTTTGCGTGTTTCGATCTGTCCATCAAAATACCTGCTGAAGCGTTCGGATTATTGTGGGTGCATGTCACGCTATAAACTGAACCACAAAGTGAAATTACCAAGAGTCGCATCACCCAGGACTTCAAATATTCCAAGGTGCCTTAGAAGTCTTTTTCTTTTAATCAACACCCAAACTTTACTTATTATTCTAAAATGATTAAAATCAAAAGCATGCCAATGGCGGGCAATTAAAAATATTGCCAATATCTTTCATTAGTGGGGTTTTCATACCACCCTTTAGCGGCACAGACTCAAAACACCACAGCTTTCACTCAGAGCGAGAGTGATGACATACATCAGAACAAAAGAGCAAAGGACAACGAAATAAAACATTTCGTCCTATATTTGTTTTCGTCTAAGAAGGATGCCCTTGGAAAAAATTAAATCCTCCTTTGTTCAAAGTGATTTAAATTTCGTGTTGTTTGATTTTGAAGAGATTTTTTTTACTCAGAACACCGTTTTCGTCGATACCATTATATTGATCGCTCAAAACTTTTCGGTTTTATTAGTAGAAGATGTTTGACAGGCTTGCACCAAACTAAAGAAATGAATCAGTTATTGAGCCGACATCAAACATTAAATGTTTATGATAAGCGACTGGATTATCTTGTGGAGTCCTAACTTCGTCAATCTTCAAACTGCATCGGATCTCTGTTCGCATGTTTCAAACTATTCGGTTTCTTTTTTATCATTATTATTATTTTATTTGATAGACGTTAAAGGACGAGTTGAATCAGTGTTTTTCATTCTCAACTACGAAACCCGTTTGCCTGATAAAAAGGGCCATCGAAATTTCCCTGAAGTAATACTGAACGTGTTTTATCTGATCAGAGGATTTACAACTGAAGTGAAATGGGCGCGAAAATACGTTTACAGTGCAAAGTCATAAACTCAGTCTTTGCCGAATTGTTGATTCAACAAGCGAGGTTTTGTTGTATAATCAGACCCAAAATAAATCAGTGCGCGATAACATTGCCTCTTAAAATCAAATTAGGCCGTCGGTAGTCTTATACTTAGTCAAATATAGACGGGACAAAAATACAAAAGAAAAACCTTCTAGCCTTTTTTAGCTTTGGTAGTTTTATTTAAGTTTACTTAAAGGTTGACTTTGAAAATAAATCAAATGTTTTGTATAAGAATCAGTCGAATTGTTAATTTTATACACGCGGAAATCATGATTAGCTTCAACTTAACTGGCAGCTTTTCACTTGTTCGACCCGCAACTTAGAATTCTACTGGGCGACCTCGACAAATTTCATCGTGTTATTTACAGTGTTAATGATAAAATACTGCGAAGAAATTATTCTCATGGAAGACTGATAAAGGTTACAACACATGCAAGTGGCGTGGGTATTAACATTTATAAGTCCGATAAAAGAGCAGCGCTCGCACTTACAAAATTTTACAGAATTTTACAGTAGTTCACTTATTTTAAGAAATTTGAAAGTTTCAAAGGAAACTAACGCGTTTTTTACTGTAAGAACGATACAAAAGAGGAAGCGTTGTCTTACAATTAATACAAAACAAAGGAACAAAATGAAGTGCTTTGAGATTAAAATAAATGAAAAAAAAAATTCAATATATCACACCCTCACCTGAAATTCTCAGTGGTAAGCAAAGCAATACAGTTCCGATTAGAATTTTTACGATGTAGAAAGTTCGTCTCGCCATGACCCAAAACGTCCAAATTAAAAGTGTTCGAGGAAATTGGTTTTATGCAAATTTTCGGCCAACAATGACGACACAATGTCAATATTATGATTCTGTCAAAACTCTCACGTGCTTCCAAGTAGACATTGAGGCACCCAAGTGAGTTTTATTGTAAATCTTAATAATTAAGCCGTCCCCTTTGTGGAAACGGTGCGTCGTGCTTTCCTACTTCTTATCCACTGGAGGTCGCTCAACTACTCGAACGATTCTCCCTAGTCAACCGGTTAAAAAAATATAAAAACGTTAAATGAAGGATTATTGTGAGTTACGTGGATGGGTGTCAGAAAAATATTACACGTCCTGGTCTCGATTCTGTTAGACGTAACACTCCCGGCCTACGTATAATAAGGCAAGATTACACTTTTTCATTTGCGATTACACTCAGACAAAAGTTAGCAGTGGTAGAAGTAGGAATAAAATTACAAAGTGCATGATAGATCAAATTGAGTTCAGGTATATGGCAAGCAACTTCTCAAGGCTAAATGAAGTGCTCTGATTGGTTAAGTTTTGTCGTGAGAGTCTTACAGTACGGACCATTACCAGGGAACGATCCGTTCGCAAATTCTTTGCTAGCTCCCAGCAAATTCAAATCACAAAACACAAAAGCTTACCCCGTAAAGGATTTAGCGAAAAACTACAACAAAAATTCTTGCTGATAACTGCTCCAAAACTTTAACCATTCAGACAACATTAAGGCCGTAGAGGAATGAAAACTTTACCAAGCGAATTTAGTTATCCGAAGAAGGAGAAAACTTATGCAAATTTTACGGCAAGACATAAGGGAGAGCCGAGAAGATGTTGAGAGTTTTATTATAATACTTATAGCCTTATAAGGATCAATAAGAAACTAAAAACACAATGACTGACATGAACATTGAAAGCAACTGAAATGAGAATTAAAACATTGAAAGCGTAGCTGCATTCGGGATTCCACGTGCCGTCCCGAGTCTTTTGTAAAGAGTGTCCGCAAACATGACATCATCAGATATTAAATATTTAGTTTTCAGAGCAGCATTCGATATGTCTCCGATGAACATACAGAAGGCCAAAGACTTTGAAAAGTCATTGGAAGGTTATTCGAAATTCAAGTCGTGTTTTGTTCGGATTTAAACAACACGAAGATGTCCAAGCACGTGAAGATGATGAACCAGATGCTGTCTTAGTCCTGCAAACCAGAAAAATACCACACTCAACGAGCACCACAGTGGTTTACCCTAGTGAAAATCCTATAAGGATCCTACAGGCTTTTCTAGGATCCTGTGTAATCCCCTACAGGAACCTGTAGAATTACACAGGATCCTATCTAGGATCCTCATGTTTGACAGAATCCTACTGAGGATCCCGTTAAATCTTTTAGGATCCTGTACAAGGATCCTTGATAATATTTGCAGGGAATATAAGGATCTTTGCAGGGTCCTCAAGGAGCGTTGCAGTGTCCTCAAAAATAATAATAATAATAATAATATTTAACCAGGGAGCCCACTCGCCTTGGCGGTTTTCAGTGAGGCCCTGCAAATTATAATAAAAATAAAAAATTAAAAACTAAGAAAAGAGATAAAAATAGATATTACAATATAAAACTAATTTAAAAATCGTTGCACGGTCCACAAGGATCGCTGCAGGGTCCTTGAGGTTCTTAACCCTATTCTGTCTGGGCCTTTTTTTTTAGTTTCTGAGCCGGGGGGGGAGGGGCAGCCCCCCCCATAGATCTCGAAAAGTATTAAAGCTCTTGCGATGAAACTTGGCACGTTTGTAGCACGTCATTAGCTTAACAGATTGGGCTTATGACGTGTCAATTATGACGTGAGTAGTAAAGGGGGCCCAGATGGCTCCCAATGCTGGCTTCTGATTGGTCGGTGACGTCATGACCGGAAGTGGGAGGGGAAACCGCTGACCAGGGGTAAAAAGGGATCGCGGGCTCACCGGAAGTCACGTGGTTTAGGAAACCGCTGGCCAGTTGGAAAAAAGGGATCGTGGGCTCAGGCAACCGGAAGTCACGTGTTTTGGAAGGGGAAACCGCGGACCAGGTGGAAAATTCGATCGTGGGCTCAAGGTGGAGTCAAACCCCTGAGAAACGCGGGCGCAAAGTCCAAAGTCCAATGTTTGGAATGGGGGTGTCCCATATATGGCCCATATATGGGTTTGATATGGTTTTGATATGGCACCAGTCCAACTGGGGCAGCGGGGTAAATATAAAAGGGGGGTAAACCCTAAGTGAGGGCGGCTCCGTTTAAACAAGGCCGAACCCTTCAACTCTCCCGAAAAAGCCAACGAACATAGATCACAATAAAGTGTCATGGAACATTCTTTATTGACATTTTTTGTTGACAATAAGTGAGAAAAAATAATGAGTCCTTTTACGAGAAACTGATACAGGTTTTCATCCGCGAAATGGCTTGGGTTTTGGTGCGCCCCAGAAAGTAGAGGGTTTTGCGGTGGGGCTCATAGGGATCGCGCAGTTCTCCCCAGAATCCTTGTAGGGCGTTGCCGTCTTCATAACAAACACCATACCACACAGGATTGTCTTTCCAATCGGTCTTGACATGCTCGACAAACTCCGGGTCTTCTTTCCATTCTTCATGGAGGACTTCAACGACGGAAAGAGGAACGACGTGTTGACAGCGAGGACATAGGAGGGTCTGACCGTTCTGGTGGTATTGGGTGACACAGGCGACATGACAAGGTTGACCACAACACCTCAACGTGGTATAATTGGCGACAGGTGTGAAACAGATCGCACAGGGGGCGGGTTGCGCCATCAGGCCAAAGGATCAAAGAGAGGATTGGTCAAGAGCTGAAATTCGATGAGGGTGATGATGCCTTCTTGGCGGAGGCGGTACACTTCTTGATAAGGGAGTTGGTACCGTAAAGGTTGGACCAACTCTAGGATTTGTTGTCGGATTTGTCCTAGACGTTGTAGGATTTTCACGGCTTCCGGGCTGACCTTATCGGCTTTGTCACTCATTTACCACTGGTAGTAGTTTTTCAAAGTTAATAAACACAATTCGTGACGACTGAGATGTTTGGTACTGTGAAGACGAAGCAGTTCAAAATAAGAAGCTTTGAAGCGGATCTCCTCCAAATCTTTTTCCAGTTGAGTCAACAAGGCGCGTAGACGGTCAATCACTTGTTGGGCTTCTGGACTAATCTCTGGATCATCCATGAGTGTGTATGCGACAAGGAGGGGGGACGATGGGTTTTTTATAGAGAAACAAAAGGGTCACGTGGGAGGGAAGGGGCCAATGAGAAGGAGGCCCCATGATGCTTTGGGAGGGGACGGGGTGGGGGGACCCCCCTCCCCCCTCCTTAGATAGACCATGAGGCATTGCGCGGATCGGGGTATATAAGTCAAGGGAGGCCCCAGGACGTCACTCCTAGCTTTGAGCCGGTCCTTGGTGACTTATGTTTGTTGTGTGAGGAGAAAAATGTCTGAAACGAGAAGGCCCTTGGGTTCCCTGTGCGGTGAAATGAATGTGAGTGGAGAAGAGAGCTTGAGGAGGAGAGCAGGGCCGGAGATGACCCCGTTGGACCGCCACACGAGGCGGGTGTACGAAAGGAGGGAAGAAGCGTGGCGCCCCCTCAACAAACATCGCGTGGCGGCGTTCATCCGCATGTTTGTCCTCTGCTTAGTGGAAACGGAGAATGGCCACCGCCGGGGATTCCCACACCCAGAGATCGTGAAGATGCTGCACAAGTCCCTTATTACGAGGGTCATCCCCTTTATTTGTCGTCGCCTGGCCTACACAATGGATGAGTCCTTTTGGATTATTAGTTTCGAGGACTTTAAGGAACTAAACCATTACTTGGCTGCTAACCTGCGACGAGTGCATGCAGCGGACCGTTGGCAGCAGATCGCTTACTTTTTTAAAGAAGTGGAGAAACAGCGAGAGGACGAGAGGCGATGGTTGGAGGAGATGGAGAGGGAAGCGGTGAAAACAGTGAATCGGGTGTTGGAAGAACAATGAACATTTTTTTTAAATTCCTGTTTGCGTTTATTGTGAGTCAAGAGGCATGTGAGTCAAGAGACATTATTTATGACCAAGTGCAAAACCAGTGATGTGAGTTTTTAAAATTTTTAATTAAAAAAGAGTTGATGTTTTTTACAAAGGGTGGTTCGTCTTCTTTGCCACGCGGGCGCACCTATTTACAATTGGAAAAACTACAATTGGAAAAAATAAAAACTAAAAAAAAAAAGGACTATGTACAATTCAAAAATTAAAAACTAAAAACATTACAAATGAAAGTCTTCCAGTTCCAGACGTAATTGATCAATGTTCTCGGGGAGACAGAAGGTGCGGTTGAATAAGGCTTGAATTTCGGCTCGGGTTTTCTCGTCCACATCCCGGGATCCCACGATAGCACTGCTTTGATGAAGGGTGGGCTTTTTGGGTCCCCAAGGAACAAATTGACTGCCTGTGACCAGGGTGGCGGCATTCTCGTTGACTTGGTAGTAATGGTCCGAGCGGTACCACGTTTGACTGGGAATGTCAAACAGGTAGACGGGCTTGCCTTGATCCATGGCCAATTGCACGGTCCAACCGGTGCCCCCTTTCACGCGTTTCTTATCCTGTTCCAAAATGCCAAAGGCATAGATCGTATGGGCTTTTTTGGCCAATTGATAATTGCGTTGCAGCAATTGCAGGGTGTAAAAATGACTGGGCATTCGTTTCCCTAGTTTCTCTGCCGCTTGGTGAAGATGAGGGTTGGCCAACATCAGGACTTCCACGGTGGACGGGGTGATGAAAGTGGCTCGAGGATGGTTCGGGGGGACTAGGACTTCTAATTGCATCCCAAAGTGTTTGGCTTGTTCTTCGACGAGTGCATCCGTACCTTTGGCTCCCCCGGTGTACACCACATGGCCATAGCCCACTTGCAGTTCCAAGGCACCGAGATATGATGAAAGAATTGAATGACATGGAGGGGCAATCTACACCACCACCACCACCACCACCACCACCACCACCTCAATTCACCCTGATGACCATGTTTGACAATGAGGTGGACTATCATCAAGTCAAAGGCAACAATGAAAAGGTGGACTATATGGTATGCCCTTGCCATGATGTACGTTTGGAGGCACGAGAATCTCAAAAGGGGTGGAAGTATGTGAAATGTCCCATCCAACCCTGTTTGCTGTTTTGTGGCCAAGATCAAGCTCTGGAGTATATGAAAGCCGTGTATAGTCAACCTCATCTAGAAGTGCTGGACATGTGGACTTGTTTGCAATGCTTTTGCCGTGAACCCGCCACGCTACAACAGAGCCATTCGACCCAGAACCCCGATCGTTTGTTTCTGAATTGTTCCAAGAAAACGTGTGGCTTCTTCCGATGGGCCGATCAACCCTTGGGTCCCAAGTACTGGAGCTGGTTTCATGACCATCCCCCCAAGAAAGCCGACGCCCTGGCCAAACCACCCACCCGTGATGCTCAAGGGTATCCCAAGCGTGGCGTGGACATCCCTGGCCCACCGCCCCCTCGAAGGAAAGAGGATCGCCCCCTGACAGACTATGAGAAACAATTGCTACGAGAAATTCAAGAGCTCAAGAACCGTCAAGAAATGATGGTCGCCCCAGCGCCACCACCCCCCAAGTACAGTGACAGTGTGGAGAACTGGCAGAAAGATCTCGAGACCGTCGCCTGTGGCCGTCTAGGTCTCTTTTAATGTATTAAAAAGGAGTAGGAATAAAATATGTTATCAATGTGACCATGGAGGCTGTTGTGTGTTATTCGTGGGAGTCTCTCTTGTCCCTGGTGGAATGGCAATGCCATCAATCCCTGTGCCAAGTGTTATATGATCACCAACCCGGGTCCAACATCCCTATTCCCCCATGTCCCGAGGACACGCATCCTCTCCGCGTCTTTGAAGAAACCCACGTGGATCGTAACCTGTATCGATGGGTGGTGTTTGTCGTATGGTTAAAAGCCCATCCGGACGCCTGGCGATGGTATCGAATCATTCAAAAGGCGCATCCCCACACGGTCCCCACCATACCGGCTTTATGGGATGAATGCCAGAAGGTATGGCCCCTCGAAAGAGAACTAAACGCTGGTCAACAACAACAACAACAAAGTTGAAGAGAAGCAAACGTCGTGTCTCGTCAACGAAGAGTACCAAAGACTCGCAACAATGGTTACGTCGTTATCATGATCCTCGGGCCCCGGGGAGTTTAGGTGGGGTGCAACGGTTTGCCAAATCCCAGAGACTCCCTTTGAAAAAAGCCCAACGACTCTTGGAACGGGATGTGGGCTACACCTTGCATAAACCACGACGTCGTCGTTTTGCCACCTTACCCGTGATCGTAGGGGGTTTAGATGATCAATGGGCGGCGGATTTAGTGGAAGTGCAACGGTTGGCCAAACATAATCGGGGTACACGCTACTTGTTGACCGTCGTGGATGTCTTGTCCAAGTACGCGTGGGTACAACCGTTGAAAACCAAAACCGGGGTGGCCCTCGTGAAAGCCTTTGAGAAGATTGTGAGACAAGGAGGACGACACCCCAACCGATTGCAAACGGATCGAGGGAAAGAATTTTATAATCGGACCTTTCAACGATGGGTCGACGAGCAAGACATTCAACATTTTTCGACCGAAGGGGATGCCAAAGCCAGTGTGGTGGAACGATTTAATCGCACCTTGAAAGAACGGTTGTACCGTTATTTGACCGCGGCTAACACCTTACGCTTTGACGACGTGTTACCCGAGTTGGTGCAAGGTTATAATGCCACCCGTCATCGAAGTATTGGCATGCCCCCTCAAGACGTGACATGGGACAACGAAGAAGCGGTGTGGAAACGATTGTACAGCAAACGATTGAAAAGCCAGAAAAAAAACCCCCAATTGAAGGTGGGGGATCATGTCCGTCTCAACACGATTCATCGGACGTTTGGCAAAGGGTATCTCCCCGGTTGGACCGAAGAAGTGTTTGTGGTGCATCGTGTGATCCCGGGCCCCGTGCCCACCTATAAGATTCACGAATGGGATGATACCCCCGTCCAAGGCACGTTTTACGAGGAGGATTTACAAAAAGTCCAGGTGTCCGACGTGTTTCGCATCGAAAAGGTACTTAAGCGACAAAAAGATCGATGGTTGGTCAAGTGGAAAGGGTGGCCCGACAAGTACAATAGTTGGATTGCTCGTAGAGAGGTGACGTCCCTTCGGCCACGCAAACGACGACGACGCCGCTAAAACAATGACGTTCGTCCCCAATTCGTCGTTTTACGTGACGTTGATGAGTCATGCGAGTACCAAGGAGTTTCCTGACAACAAAGCCCATCTGTTCCGAAATCGGTTGCCGAAACCCATTCGATTTATGGGACGAGGATGGATGGTAGGCATGGCGAGTTTATCCTTACCCACCATTCCGGTGGTCGCGGAAGAAGGAGGCGTGGGCGAGTCCCATCCTCTGTTGTATGTACGATGGCACGAACGGGTGTACTCCAAAGACGATCAAGGCAACGATCGATGGTGGCATCAACGTCGCGAACTCTTTACCTACGGTCGAGATATGAAAAAGGAATTGGCCTCGTCGACGGGATCGCACTTGTTTCATCAACTGGTGTACCGGTACGAGCAAAGCCGTGCCAAACAAACCAAACCCCTCAACAAATGGGCAGAGGACAATGGCGTCAAATTGTACCCGACCTTTGAATGGACCTCCGAAGGGGATTTGGTGTTGAATACCGTCAATGTGGATTACAAACGACAAGTGGCCCGCGTGGAATGGGGCAGAACCTTGGCCTTGAGAATGGGATGGATTGAACAAGTGTCGACGGGGGTGTATCGATTGGGTCCCAATATCATACAAGAATTTCATTCGGCCTCGATTCCTACACCGTCGGATGTCCTGGATGGCAGCAACCAACCCGCCTTTTGGAAAGTGGATGGGGATTATATGAACTTGAGTATGACCTGTAATTGGCGGTTTGTGAATTTGAACGCGACCTTTCGGCCCTCGTTGGAATTTCCCGCGGTGCGTCCTTTGCACGTGTATTGCAATGTAGGGACCAGCAGCATGGTAGGGGGTCGCATCACCGATCTCTTACGAGAAATCAAGTACCATCCCCAAAACACCACCCACTTTGAACCTCGCCACATTCAATATGTCCCGGTACGCAACGAAGTGGTGGAAATCGTGGAAACCCAGATGGCCGAAACCAATGGGGATCTCGTCCAATTTGGCGAAGGACGTACCCTCCTGACCCTGCACTTTAAAAGGGAGGTGGTGGTGTGAAGAAGAAGACAAAGATGTCGTTCTACGTGACGTTACCCAGTCATGCCAACCGACGTGAATTTCCCAACAACCAAGCCAATTCCTTCAAGATCCGTTTACCGAAACCGTTACAGCTCACGGGGGGTGGATGGCAAGTGGGGTTGAGCGCCATTTCTTTACCGGATGCCCGCGTCAATTTGTACGAGCTGGTGATGAAAGGACAACACGTCTTAGGCATCAAATGGCACCTAAAAGCCCCCAGTGAAAGCGGAGGTACCTATAACAAATATGGAGCGGCCGTGACCAAAATTGACGATATTAACGATTGGGATTGGGTGGTGGACGGGGTGAGTTTTATGAAAGCCGCCATTACTCATGTGGAACAGAAACGACGGGAATCGGTGATCCAAGGGGGCACGTTTTTGGACGATCAAGGCAAACACACGTACGTCAAGTTTCGTTGGGAAGGGGAGGATCTACTCATTGATAACACGAATGTCTCTCATGATGGATCCGTTCGCACGCCCTCGTTTGCCGTTCATACCAAGTTAGCTGCCAAGATGGGATGGTTACGTAAAATCGCCAGCGGATGGATTTTGGGACCGAACTTACAGCAAGACTTCCTGGGGGATCAAATCCCCGACATGACCAAGAACAGCAATTGGAAGGATATCACCGATAAGGATGGGAACCCGGTGTTTTGGACCACCAGTCGAGTGGAAGACTACATGGAATTGAGTATGAGTTGCGGGTGGCGTTTCACCAATTTGAATGTGGCGTTTCGGGCGGTGGTGGGGGAACCCTCCCGATCGTTGCACGTGTACTCGGACATCGCCGGCAGCACGGTGGTGGGCAATCGCGTGACCGATTTGTTGCGTGAAATCCAGTACAAGCGACAAGGACGCGGCACCCTCTACTTTGAACCGTTGCACATTCAATACATGACTCTTCGTAACGAGGTGGTGGAAATCATTCACGTTCAAGTGGCCGAAACGATTGGTAGGGGAGGCGACTTGGTTAAGTTTGGCGACGGCCATACCATTGTTACGTTACACTTCAAAAAGGCATAAAAAAGAGAGACGAGAAGGGACCCCAAGTCAATCATGCCTCCGAAACGACGACGACGACGACGACGAAAACAGCGTCCCCAAGCGGGGGAAGGGATCAACGCAGTGATTGCGGGAATTCCTAAAACTGCATGGTCCATCACCAAAGGGATAGAAAAGTTGGCGAAAAAGAATGCCAAAAAAGCGCATTTGAAACGCATGGAGGAAATTCGACAAGGAAAACGAAAACGCTATGCGGGGGAATCGTGCAACCTCATGTGAGTATAAAAAGAAAACAAGAGTTGTGAAAACAAGCAAACATGCCGAAGACGAGAAGACGTCGAAGACGAAGAAGAAGGCAACGAGGGGATCTCTTGCCCCTGGCTGCGCTGATTCCAGCCTTGATCGCGGGAGGGAAAGCCGTGGCCTTGGGTGCCGCGGGGGGTGCGGCGAGTTACGGGGCCAAGAAAGGGTTGGAAGCCGCGTTTCGAAAAAGAAGACGATGAATGACGGTATAAAAAGAGACGAGTCCTGTGACACCCACCAAACGTGATCCTTGGTAACACGTGAAGAGTACGATGCGTGGGGGAAGTTTGACACGATTTCGGACCGACGAGTGGTATGATCAACAGGGTCAAAGTGGACAAGGGCTTGTGACGGATCTCTTGCGTGGAGGGTTCCAAGGCCTTAAAAGCACGCGAAATCCTTTAAAACTGCCTAGTAATATCAAGAGAGGCTTGGAAACGGGTTTGACACGTGGGATCAAACGCAAAGCCGAAGACGTCCTTAAAAAAGAAATTACCAAACAAGCCAAGAAAGCCTTGAGCCATAAGAACGTGAAACAAGCCGTACGGGTAGCCAGTGCCTTATTTCCCAAGCAAACCAAACGGGCGCGAGATATTTTGGGAGTCTAAACATGGACCCCGTGCATTCACGACCTCGACGAATTCGTAGTGATCGGGGCTTGTCTCAATGGGGAGGTCTGTATCCGTTTTGGAAACTCATGCGGCGACAACGTGGCGGCTGGTTGAGTCCCGAGGTGATGAGACTACCCGGGTTTGATTTGAGACAACGCTTAGCACGACGACGACGGTATAAAAACCCCTGACGACGACGACGTGCCACCACTCGACGACGACGACGTTAACCATGCCGAATGTGATGTCACGCCTGACAGCCCCTACCTACTCGGAAGGGGCTGCCCCAGCGCATCCGCGTTCCGAAGGGACCGTCAACCCGGCGTTACGGATTTTCAAGGTGCCCCCGACCGACATTAGCATCAATGCCTATCGCATGGTCACCATCCAACCCACCACCACGGGTATCAATCCCATGGAATTCATCATTCCAGGATTAGACGATTTTGTGGATTTGGGACGCAGTTACTTTACCATGGAATTGAGATTGCAAAAGAGTACGAACGATAACTTGGGGGCCGATCAGAAATTGTGGCCCGTCAACAATTTGGCCCATTCCATCATCAAACAAATTGACTTGCAGTTGAATGGCACGTTGATCAGTCCTCAATCCGACACCTATCATTACAAAGCTTACCTGGAAACCTTGCTGAATTATGACCGAGAAGATGGCAAGACCGTGTTAGGACCCCAAGGCTGGTACAATCAAGTGGATTTCCCACCCCAATGGACCAACAACAACACAGACAAAGCAGGAGACCATGCAGCCTGGAACGCTCTCAGTACCAATCATAAAGCGGCCTATGAAGCCATGGTTGCTGAAGTGACCAAGTATGCTGGAGGCGCCACCCACAGTCTGGTGTTTACCCCGCACTTGGAAGTGTTTCACTTTGGCAAACTGTTGGTGCCAGGCATTGAAATCAAGATGAAATTTCATTTCAATGGCCCCAGCCTGTTTTTCAATGGGGTGGCTCTCACCGGCCGATTGATGGAAGGCGATGTGAAACTACGGTTTCATCTCTGTCAACTGCGTTTGAATGATGCCATCTACCAAAAGGCACCAAAAGGCACAATGAAGGCCAAGTGGCTGCTTACCCCACCGTCCGCAGTGAAATCCGCACCTTCAGCATGCAAGGCAATGTGACCCGTTTTGATATCCCCAACCTGTTTCAAAACAGAATACCGGACCGATTGATTGTAGGGTTGTTGGACAGCCGCGCCTTCAATGGGGATGTGACCCGAGATCCCTTCTGCTTCCAGAAATTTGGTTTGACCTCCATCAAACAGATTGTCAAAGGCGAAGAATACCCTTATGAAACCCTGCACTTGATACACAACAATGCCACCCGAGATAACTTGGGGTACTTCCGTTTTCTGCAAGCCAGTGGGGCTTGGTGTAAAAAGAAAGGCAATATGGTGGAACTAGGAGATTGGGGCGAAGCGAAAAATTGTACCTTGTTCATGTTTGACAATGTGGCCAATGGATGTGTAGACAGTCAAAACCTCAACCCCAAGCAAAGTGGTGATTTACAGCTGGTCTTGGAATTTGGAGCTGCCCCCGGTACCAATATAACCGTGCTCGTCTATGGAGAATTTGAGAACTTGCTGGAGATTGACAGCAACGGAGCCGTGTTGTACAACATTTACCAACACTGATGGAACACGTGGCCTTGAATAATGTGCAGTTGGATTATTTAGCTCGCGACGACCCCCACTTGAAACCGATGTTTTATGGGACGGTGGCCTGTGATCGATTACCCAAGCGTCCTGTCAAGACCCAACGCCAAGGGTACATTGTGAACACCGACCCGCACGATCAACCCGGACAACATTGGTTGGCGGTGTGGACCGAGGGAAACGTGTGTGAAGTCCTCGACAGTTATGCTTTGCCCATGGACACGTACGTGCAAGCCGCCCCGTTCCAAGATTGGATTGTCCAACATTGGAAGTATGTGGTGACCAATGGCAAGTCCCTCCAAGCCATTTCAAGCAAGAGTTGTGGGGATTACGCCTTGTTGTACTTGAAAGCCAAAGCCCGTGGACGGACCTTGCAAGACTTTTTAAATGAGTTTTCGGATCATGATTATGTAAGCAATGACCATCAAGCCGGTCAACGCGTTCAACAATTGATTGTAGGCCAAGAAGCCAGATGGTATCAACTCTGCTGTCATCCGTATCATCAACGGAATGATTAAATAAAAAATTTGTTGGAAAAACGGTGTCGGAGTCGTAGCTCAGTCGGTAGAGCCTTTGGATCCCCCCGGATACATGAGGAGATCGTGCGTGGGTTCGAGTCCCACCGATTCCAATAAAAAGGTGCCTTTTTTTTCTAAAATGGGTATTATCATCATGCAAACGGGGAAACCGTTTCGTTTTCATACCCCCTCCTCTATCTTGGTGGTGGGACCCTCGGGATGTGGCAAAACCGTGTTTACGGAAAAACTCTTGGTAGACAACCCCGAGCTGTTTGAAAGTCCCCCGACGCAAGTGCATTATTGTTATGGGGCGTGGCAAGATCGATTTCGAGGCATGCAAGATCGTGGGGTGATGTTTCACGAAGGGATTCCCGATCATCAAGCCTTGGTGCAATGGTTTCCTCAAGGACAGGGGGTCCTCGTCTTGGACGATTTAATGGATGAAGGGAGTCACGATAAACGCGTGTTGGATTTATTCACCAAACATTCACATCATCAAGGGGTGACGGTGCTGTACTTGTGTCAAGACATGTTTCCCGTGGGGCGCTATGCTAAAAGTATTTCCCGCAATGCGCATTACATTGTGGCGTTCAAGAATCCCCGGGATCAATTAGGGGTACGCAATGTCATGCTGCAATCGTTTCCGACCACTTGGAAAGACACGTTGGAGACGTTTCATCAGGCCACGACGCGCCCGTATGGCTATTTGATGTTAGATTTACACCCGGCCTCCTCTGATCAACAACGGTTATGGAGCCACCTGTTAAAAGACGAAGGATGGACGCGCACCTATCAAAAGCGAGTATAAAGGGACGAGATCCTTGAACGGCCTTTTCGAAAAGAGCAACCATGGCGGATGAGGAGGACCGTCAACCTCCGCAAGCCTACGATACCGTGTCCCCCGCTGGGGTTGGGGCGTCCAGCGGCAATCAAATGTCCCCAAGGGCCTTCCAAGATCTGTTTTTCTCAGGAGACCAAGGGCTTCTCGACGTCGCCATGGAGGAAATGCACCCTGATCCCCTCTATGAGTTTATGCAATCCATCCCCCCTGGGGACGTCATCGCGAGTTGGCCCGATGTAGATGGGGCACCCCCTGCACAGGCCTCTTCCCCTGCTGGGGTAGGAAGCCCAGGAAGTCAATCGTTCCGTAGCATACACACTACCCCGCCGTCTTCTGGGGCTCGAACTCCTGCGACGCCTCCTAGCGTACCCCGGGCGGCGGGTGCTCGAACAGCCGCGGGTGCTGGGGGTAATGGGGGTGGACGTGGCGGTGGACGTGGTGGACGTGGCGGTGGACGTGGTGGTGGTGGTGGTGGTGGTGCTGGACGTGGAGGTGCTGGTGCTGGAGGTGCGGGTGCTGGTGGTGCTGGTGGTGCTGGTGGTGCTGGTGGTGCTGGTGGTGCCGGTGGTGGTGGTGCTGGTGCTGGTGGTGCTGGTGGTGGCGGTGGCGGCGGTGGTGGTGGTGGTGGTGGTGGTGGTGGTGGTGGTGGGGGGCGTCGGGGACGACGTCCTAGACGCATACGAGGACGACGACGAAATACCCCCACGTCACCTTTGACACCTGCCTCCAATCCAGCCAGCTTTCGAGGATCTTGGAGCGGGAGTACACCCCCACGTACCTTGCGTCAAGCGGATTTACAACGACGTTTACGCATGCTGTTACAAGATCAAGAACAATTGGCCCAAGGACGGGAAATTGCTAATGTGACCATGACCAATAGTATTGTGACCAGTTATAAACAGGGAGGAGCCCCCAGCGTACAAACCTCGTCGTCCCGGGTCTCGCCGTGAGGATGAAAACCGTCGTGTCGTTATTGAATGGATCCCGACGTCCTGGCATCCCCTTGCCACCCGAATTGTTACAACGGATGGATTCGTTGTATGCCTTTTACCATCAACAATGGTGGTGTTATCGCAAAATGTTGAATCATTTCAAGTGTTGTCATGCCTTGTACAATGGCCTGGCGTTACTCCTGATGGCTGCCGGTATGATTGCTGGCCCCCTGTTGGACAACAGCACGTTGGTGGCGTGTTTGGCAGCCGTGGGCACCGTGGTCAAAGGATGGGCCGATTTTAAACAGTACCGATTTAAAGTGACCATGAGTCGATTTGCGTTTACCACCTATGCCAAAGCCTTGACCGAATTGAAAACCTATGGGCGCGGGGTCCCCTTGGAGGACCTGGAAGGATTTTTGATCAAGATGCAAACGTTGGATGATACGATTGTGGATTTCACTCCTCCGTTACCCAAACGATGTGTGCAAGAGTACCATGGTCATTTTGTCTACCAACCCGTGGAAGCCCAATGCTATGTGGACGGATGTCCTCGTCCCTTGAGACCCAAAGGGTATTGGATAGATAAAAAGCCGCTCCCTCCCAGCCCGACACTCTTAGAACCATGGCCGTCCGACGACGACGACGACGCAGAAAAAGGAAACAAAGAGGAGGGGCTTTAATGCGTCGCAAACCCCGTTTGGTGGATAAAATTGCCCATGGCATGAGTATGTTTCTATCGGGGCCCGCGCCTGGGTTTGGACTTGCTTTAGGCAAATTAGGCGGTCAAGCCTTGAAAGGCATTACCGATAATGTACAACATTACCGACGACAACGAGGCGGGGGTTGGTGGTCCGATTTCAAACGCAATACCCGTCAAGGCTATAAAGAGACGCAAGACGTCATCAAACAAAACAAAGCCCTTCAACGTGTCTTGTCGCACTCATGGTATCCTTGAAGAGAAGACGACGACGACGACGTCGTCAACGAGGTGGTTTTTTAAATCTTTTGGTCCCTGCCCTGACGGGATTGGGGAAAGCTGTGGCCTTGGAAACGGATAAACGTATAAAACGCACGATCCAAAAAGCCAACCAACGGTATCGTCGCCGTCACCGATAAACGATGCAACGTCTTCGACGTCAATTCCCGTTTTTACGCTCCATGTTACAAGAAGCCAATGGCTCCAAACGTCAAGAGTTGTTACAACATGCCAATGCCGATCAAATCAATGCCGTGAGTGAACTGGTCTTGAACTTATTGAAAAACAAGATTCCCATCACACCCCCCATCCTAGCCAAGCTTCGACCCTATAAAAAGGTGCTACGCGATTTGGGACGTCGTCGACATTCCGTGAAAAAACGTCGGGCGTGGTTGGTTCAACAAAAAGGACGCGGGTTATTTCAAGGACTCCATCAGGCGTTATGTCAATGTCTTCGTTAACCCTCCCTACCTGGATGAAACTGTTACAAGAGGCCAATCGGGTGACCGACCAGTGGAAAGACGAGTGTCATTATTGGAAGCATAAATATCACCTGTTGTATCGAGAGTACAGGCACATCTTAAAGGCCCGTCTTTGTGAGAGCTGTCGTCAGATAGAAGACGGGGAACTTTGCTCCGAGTGTAGTCAACCCCCATGGATGCAGTGTACATGATTCCCCACAAGGACTTGGAACAACTCATTCAATATTACAAAGGAGAACTCACCGAAAATGCCTTGTTGAACAAAGCCGCCACGCTCGCCGCCCAAAAACATGTCTTGTTGGCCAACCCCCAATTGCCCCCGGCCGTGGTCAATGCTCAAACCAAACCGTTGAGTCAAGAATTAACCAAGTTAACGAAACGCATTCGTCAATTTCCCGGAGGCGTGGGAGTGGGCGCCCCGGGTGCACCTCCTGGCGAAGAAGAGGAAGAGGCCGGGGATTTGGTAACGGGACCCGTGGAACAATGGTTGAAGCGCATGATAAAAGGAGGTCCGTCGGCTCCCAAACCCACCATTACCCCTGCTACCAGGGAAGGCACGAGACAAGAGGGACCTTCTACCAGTCGAGGGGATACCCGGTCGCGTTTACAAGCCATTCGAGAACAGCGCAAGGCCTTGGAAAAAAAGTTAGCCGAGAGTGGTAAAGGCAAAGGCAAAGGCAAAGGCGTCTCCCGTGAAGTGCAAGCATTGAAACCCTTACCCGGTTGGGAAGATTGGGCCAAAGGCAAACCACCCCGACGACGACGTTTGCAGTACGACAGTGAGTAAAAAAAAGATGGCCCCCCGCACCAAGAGGAGGAGGAGAAGGGGCCCCCAACGGAAACGCCATCAACGCGGAGGGGCCTTGGATGTCCAAAAATGGATTGCTAAAACCGGCAAAGAATTTCATTGGCCTGGCTATCAATACATGGGCCCTGGCACGCATTTAGCCAAACGCCTGAAACGAGGGGATCCCGGGATCAATCGCTTGGACCAAATTGCGAAACAACACGACATTGATTACAGCCGTGCCAAGAATTTGCAAGAAAAATGGAAAGCCGATACCAAGATGATCGAAGCCATTGATAAATTACCCGGCAAGAAAACCAAGACGGAACGGGTGGTCAAAAAAATCATGCAAGCCAAGAAACGTTTAAAATTGTAAAACACTTTAATGACAACCCCATACCATGTTGAAAAATAAAAAATGAAAATGTCTGATTGGTTCCTTGTACTGTCTCAAACAAAGATGTAGGGACAAAAACAGGATTCTCAAACAGGATTCTGGAGAACCCGTTGTGGTGTAGACAAAACTATCCACGTTGATAAAAAAAATGTCACTGTCTCTTTGATGTCTCCAAACGTTCTACCACAATGTCACGATTGAATGTTCTGCCAAATACGGAAACGATTGAATGTTCTGCCAAATACGGAAACGATTGAATGTTCTGCCAAATACGGAAACGATTGAATGTTCTGCCAAATACGGAAACGATTGAATGTTCTGCCAAATACGGAAACGATTGAATGTTCTGCCAAATACGGAAACGATTGCATGTTCTGCCAAATACGGAAACGAGGGTTAAGACACTAAATCATATATCAAATCGACGCCCTCGTCGGATGACGTCATGTCCTCCAACCAATCATCCACATCAAAATCTTGCACATCGTCCATCACCTGCTCCCACTCGTCGGGTGACAATAAATCATGCAAAAACGAAAGATCGTTACAGGCAGAGGGTTCGCTGACTTGCAGGGCCCCCGAATCCAAATCAAGCAGAGTATGAGAGTCCTCATTAAGGAGTTGAAGAAAGGATTCCGGGGGCGATACGTTCGTGTCCCCCGCGTCCAGTGAGTCACAAAAGGCTTGGGCATATTCCGGCACAGGCCTCCGACAATCTGTCAGGGGGATGGTTAACGTCATCAACTTCTTTTTCGCCCGAAAACGGGCTTGACGAATCCTGTCTTGCTCTTGCATCACGCTGCCTCCGTTTCTCCCTCAACTCCTCTCGGCAGTTCTCTCGGTATCGACGCTGGCTCTCCCTCACCTCCTCCCGACGCCTCTCTCGATATCGTCGCTGATTCTCCCTCACCTCCTCCCGATGGCTCTCTCGATATCGTTGCTGACGCGCCAGGATCCGTTCTTGATTGGCTTTAAAGTAGCGCCTGTCTTTCTCCCTTATGCTCTCGCGATGTTGTTGTCTGTAACGCCTGTTGGCCTCCGCCCGCTGGGCTCGATGCGTTTCCCGGTAGCGCCTGTCGGCCTCCGCCCGCGGGGCTCTTTGGGTTCTTGGGGCCGCTCGGAGGGGTGCCCGTTCGTCATCATCGCTTTCGTGGTACTTGACGGGGGCTCTGCGGGGGCGCAACTCTCTTTCGGGCGACATGGGGAGCTGGGGTCGATGCGTTGCCTGGTAGCACCTGTCGGCCGCCGCCCGCGGGGCTCTTTGGGTTCTTGGGGCCGCTCGGAGGGGGGCCCGTTCGTCATCATCATCGCTTTCGTGGTACTTGACGGGGGCTCTGCGGGGGCGCAACTCTCTTTCGGCTGACATGGGGAGCTGGGGTCGATGTGATGGCTGGTAGCACCTGTCAGTTTCCCCCCACCGGGCTCTTTGGGTCGCTCGGAGGGTTGTCCCTTTGGGTGCGGCAGCGCTTTCTTGACCCTTGTAGGGGGCTCTGCGGGGGCGCAATTCTTTTTCGTCCGACATCGGGAGACGGTGGTGGTGCTGGTGGAGGGGTGTCTGGCCGTTTAAAATGGTACCTCCAGTAATTGCAGCAGTAGTCGAGGCCCTCCACGAACCACTCACAGGTGTGTTGAGGGTAGCACAGCTGGTGGAAGCGGGTGGCTTGTGCTTCCCGGCGTCTCTGGGCCTCGACTTTTTCCGGCTCCAACTGGTTCAACGTTTCTGCAAACGCAGCAATGTGTTCGTCCTCCACCGTCAACTCCCGCTTGACTTTCCCTAAGATTTCCTCCACTTCCAAATCCAGCTCGAATTCTTCAAACGTCTCCAACAACTCTTCTTGAGCAACCTCCATTTTGAGATGACTCCGCCGGCGGTTCGATTTCTTTTATAGCAGTTTATTCGTTCCCGTGATGCCCCATGGGTCCAAACTAGAGAGGGGGGAGGGGGGTCCCCCCACCCCGTCCCACCCCTCCCAGAGGCCCCGTGGGGCCTGCTCGTGATTGGTTCATGCTCTTCTTCACGTGACCCTTTTTTCTCTATAAAAACAGAGCCCCGACCGCCAACGGAGTTCATCTGAACATGGCCTCGCCGCCGCCAGAAGATGAGGATGATGCTTGTGCTGGGCCTAGTGACCAATTACTCGGACTACAGCTGTCTGACAGAGCTGAATAACGCACTGCGCATGTTCGTTACGTCACTAGCTCTCCTCGTGGTGAATGAGTCAGTTTCTCGCTGATTTTGTGTTCCAAGCTGTGGGATTTTTTTTGTTTTTAATGCCGATTTAGTACTGGGAGATGTGAAACGAAGAATTCAATGCCTTTGGCGACATCATTACGGTAAGTAAAGCTTTCATGCAGTAGAAATTGTGGTTTTATTTCAAGCTGTATGGCGGTGCTTTTCGGTCGTTTCGCCTACGGTCAACCTCTTAACGCGCTTTAGGAACGAGAAATAATGTATGTTGCACTTTATTTTTCCCAGAGCATCCACTTTCATTGTGTCTTGAAGTCTGCACCTGTCGTGGGAAAGAAATTTGGATTTCAGGTGTACTAACAGTACAATTTGTACTTGTAATGTTAATGACGATGACAACAAGTTGTGTTGTATTCATAACATTTCAAAATGATGTTAGTCATTTTAATGTGTTGAGACAACAGTAATAAAATTGTAGATAATTCTCAATAGTTATGTATCTCTTTATTTGTATCTATCAGCCATAGGTAAACCGT
The DNA here is from genome assembly GCA_964017195.1 of Siderastrea radians. Taxonomy (NCBI): domain Eukaryota; kingdom Metazoa; phylum Cnidaria; class Anthozoa; order Scleractinia; family Rhizangiidae; genus Siderastrea; species Siderastrea radians. Next base: position 41,611,696 of record OZ024890.1, read on the forward strand.
TTGTTCTTATTCAACCTAAACGAATTGGGCATAGGGGAGGGTACACAAGCAAATCCTAAATGTCTGAAAAATTTAAACATTATTAAAAAGCCTTCCATGGTTACACTTACCAGTCTTGTCTTTGCCACAGTGCAGTTTTCATTTGAATCAAAGTATCAATCTAACTTTGTTTCCATTTTCTTACATTTGGTGCACCATTTGCAGCCTGGCTGATAATCCTGAACTCCTGCACCTATCTTATCTATTTGCTTGTAGAGATGCCTTGGTGTTGGCACCAATGCCCTTGAATGTTGGGTTGAATTACGTGAAGGAAAAGAGCAGTGGTTGTTTGCCCTCATTACTTCGTCACGGTGGGAAATGCAAAGATATTCTCCTACGTTCACACCAGCTCCTCTCGCTAACTTCTCCTGTGCCTTCTATAGCTTTCCACCTTTGCATGATACTCTGCTGTTTTTCTCATTTTCTTTGTTATTTCCCTTGGCACATTTGTCGTTGGATATACTTGTTTTTAAATTTCCCGGCATTTCCACATTTGGCCAATCGAGCTGAACGAGTTGTTGTCATGGTGTTGAAGTAGGAAATACCAAAGCCAAGGATTTGAACATTGTACTTGCATGTGATCATGTATAGTTAAGGGACAATCAGTTGATAAGCTGACCTTTTTTGAGCTATTATCAGATGAAGTAATCTCTGCTCCACTGAGTGTTGGCAGATGCTATTGACCAAGAATCCCTATAATACACATCGTCCCTTGCAATGGTGTGAAATTAGGAATTGATTCAAAGGGGGTGTTTACAAGGTATCACTGCAACTTTCATTCTGATACGTGCTGAAAACTTGTACTGTGTTAACATAAAGTGTGTTTTCTGGTGGTTTGAGTTTTGTGCTACAATCAAATTATTGAAACAATAAGAATGATACTGTGTTTACATGATGCAAGAGTGAAAATCTCAATCTGGTTTAGTGAACGTGCACTGGTATGACTTATTCTAGTCTGAGATTTTTTGCTGGTACTGTGTAAACAAATAAGAGCTACAAGAGAGAGTTTGGTGAACTTATACCAGAATGACAGTTGCACCAGTATCATGTACACACCCCTAAGGCCATCATTGCTATACAATATCATTGCAATGTACACATTGTAAGCAGTTGGGTCCAAAGTTATACCCTCTGAGGCCACAAAGATTTCAATACTTTTCCACATCCCACCTACCGGAAAAGAGCACATCCTAACTTTCACATATAACATCCCTTCATAGCACTCTTTCCCATTATCCTCTGAAATTTCTTAGTGTGCCATCTTGTTGTTAAGTTGTTTGCATGTTACCAAACCTTTGTTGGACCCTGATGATAAACCATTTTTTAATGTCTTTTACCACAGTGATTACCGTAAATGCTCTGTTAAGCCCCCTGGGGGCTTCTTTATTTTCAGGCATACTAGAAGGGGGACTTAATAGAGTGGGGGGCTTTAAACTCTCCAGGAATGAAAGATGACACAATCTTTTTTTTTTCTGCGGAGTGCTGGCCCGCTTTAATAGATAGCGATACAGTCTTATGCACTTGCCATGCACAATCTTAAAACTGAAACCCATCCAAGCTCATACAAATGTGTTCTACTGAAATGTAGCCCACCAAAAAGTGATAACATGATTAGCCAGGAGTTTTGCATCCAAAATCAGGAACTAATCCTGAAATTTGAATGAACACAAGTCTCTTCGCTTATAAGGTCTTTGAGAGACTAGATGAGCAAAACCATCATTGATATACTGAAAACAGAACTTGATAGAAAAGTACTGAAACTGTCCCATATGTAATTGCAAGTTGGAAACGTTTAGATCAAGAATATAGTGCAATTTTAACCCGACCTATGTCACACCGTACCTTCTGTCATTTTGTGGCCATGGGGGGGGGGGGAGGGGGCTCAATAGAGAGGGGGGCTTGAAGCTCAAGATGGGGGGATTATTGGAGATCTTGATTCTTACTGCCTACTACTCCCGTCATGTTGTTTGCTGCCGAAAAATATCTTAAAGGGACTGAATGCTGTTAACCAAAAAGAGGGAAAGCCTCGGGCCGTAAACAAAGTCATCAATCAAAACAATAAATGGCATTATTAAAATGTTTATTTGAAAATTCCACATTTGTTTGAACAATATTTAACATAATAATTTAACTTACATCGTTGTTTTTTCATTTATTCTGATACCATATAATTGAGCGACGGCTGGCCGCTCCATTGCCGGATTAGCATTATTTGTAACGCTAGTGGCAATTACCATGATTAAAGATTAAAGCCATTCATAAGTATCATACACAAAAATGGAAAATGTAGGGCATTCCAGCTAAATAAACATACAGGGCTGCAATTAATTTTAAAGCAGCAGCTGTACAAGGAACTAAGGTGGTAATATACTCAAGATAACCTCCCACTTCCAAACAAGCAGGTACAGATTCACCTGTACTGCCGATATTGTCTGTGCCCTTATGATTCTTGGGAAATGACTGTAGTTTTTGATGTTCCACTTGCGCGGTAAACTGTTCTATCGATGGAACAATTTCAAACCATTACGAGCAACTTTGAACGTTTATAGCAAAAAGTAGAAGAAAAATCGTGAAGGTAGAAACGAGCATTACATAAAACATGGCAAAAACTACATGTGTTATGAATGTTAGCTTTAAATATTCAGAAACGACGTTGAAAATCCGCTAAATGTTCACATACCACTTGCCCGGTAAACTGTTCTATCGATGGAACAATTTCAATCCATCACGAGCAACTTTGAACGTTTATAGCAAAAAGTTGAAGAAAAATCGTGAAGGTAGAAACGAGCATTACATAAAACATGGCAAAAACTACATGTGTTATGAATGTTAGCTTTAAATATGCAGAAACGACGTTGAAAATCCGCTAAATGTTCACATACCACTTGCCCGGTAAACTGTTCTATCGATGGAACAATTTCAATCCATTACGAGCAACTTTGAACGTTTATAGCAAAAAGTAGAAGAAAAATCGTGAAGGTAGAAACGAGCATTACATAAAACATGGCAAAAACTACATGTGTTATGAATGTTAGCTTTAAATATGCAGAAACGACGTTGAAAATCCGCTAAATGTTCACAAACCACTTGCCCGGTGAACTGTTCTATCGATGGAACAATTTCAATCCATCACGAGCAACTTTGAACGTTTATAGCAAAAAGTAGAAGAAAAATCGTGAAGGTAGAAACGAGCATTACATAAAATATGGCAAAAACTACACGTGTTATGAATGTTAGCTTTAAATATTCAGAAACGACGTTGAAAATCCGCTAAATGTTCACATACCACTTGCCCGGTAAACTGTTCTATCGATGGAACAATTTCAATCCATCACGAGCAACTTTGAACGTTTATAGCAAAAAGTAGAAGACAAATCGTGAAGGTAGAAACGAGCATTACATAAAACATGGCAAAATCTACATGTGTTATGAATGTTACCTTTAAATATGCCGAAACGACGTTGAAAATGCGGAAAATGTTCACATGCCCAGACGGTTCCCTACAAATCCCTTAAAATTTGAAACCATTCTGGACCCCAGACCTCTCCCCGTCACGCACATGCGCAGACGTTGTTCAGCTCTGTCCAGCTGTCTAGTGATGATGATGATGACTATCAGGACCTATTGGCCCATTTGGAACGACAACATGCCTTTCAAACACGACTCCTTCAACAAAGCGGAGCCGGAGATACCTCGATACAAAGGGGTGCAGGAGGGTTGGATACCACGATCGGAACCTTTGACTTTGAACTCCAACCCTTTGTCGATCGGACGAGTCGTCGAATGGGGGTGCGTGAACGCCATTTCAATACCCGTTTACGTCAAAGGGGGAACTTGATTCCAGATCAAAACATCACGGAAGCTCTCCAAGAGGGGTTACGTCGAGCAGTGAATCAAGTGTTAACCACCACGCCGGACCTCCACGATCAAGATCGCCTTTACTTTACCATCGGATCCAATCGGCTCCATAACAATTTTCAAGGCTGGGGATTACGCGCGGGGGAATGGCGTGAAGGCGGAGACCGTGTGGAGGCCCTGTTCCAACGCTTAGCTCAAGCCCTCAACAGCAACGAACAATTTGAAATGGACGATTCGTTTCAAGTCTCCATTACGCAAGTTCATCATGCCCCTCAAGGTACAGGCAAACCCCGTCGTGGCAAACCCGGCCACCCTACCATGGACATGTTAACCAGGAACTCCAAATCGATCATCCGAATTCAAAACAGGGATGAACTCTGTTGTGCTCGAGCCCTCGTCGTCGCCAAAGCTCGCGTGGACCAGCACCCGAAACACAAAGCCATTCGAGAAGGGAAGGGTCCCCTGCAAAGAACCCTGGCTTGGGACCTGCAACGGGAAGCCAACGTGCCCCTCGGCCCCTGTAGTTACGACGCCTTGACGTCTTTTAGTCAAGCCCCGTCCCTCAGAGGTTACCAGATCCTGTTGGTGGATGCCCATCGATCTTTTCACATCACGACCTTTGGAGGTCCTCAAGACAAACAATTGATCCTGTTGCACCACCAAAACCATTATGATGTCATCACCAAGTTGCCTGGATTTTTCGGGTCCAGTTACGTCTGTGCCCATTGTTGGAAACCCTACAACACCGAGGGACATCATCGCTGCACCAAGCAAAAGCACTGTGGGGCCTGTCGCCAAAAAGAGTGTCCCGATTTCCAGGCAGCCTATCCCCGGGGCCAGAAAGCCACCCGACGGTGTCAACAATGTCATCGGGACTTTTTCGGAGACACGTGTTTCCAAATGCATCTCGTCAAGGATCCGACCGGCAAACCTGCCAGCAACTCCCAGGCCACCATCTGTTCTCAACGTCGTCGCTGTAAAGACTGCCGTAAACAGAACGTGGGATTAGACCAGATTGAAAAACATCAATGCGGATACCTGGACTGTCCCTCCTGCCACGAGTACGTGGACGGCGAAACGCATCGTTGTTTTATTCAAACAGCCCCCAAACCTCAAGCCAACAAGAGGAAAAGAAAGAGGAAACAGCAAGGAGGCCCTCGCGCCAAACGAGGAGCCGACGCCGCCGCGGAGGAGCCTGGAACCACAGACACCGTCCCGGAGGAGGAGGACCAGCCTCCTTTGCATGTATTGTTTGATATTGAAGCCATGCAGCCCCAGGAACAACACATCGCCAATCTCGTCGTGGCCGAAACCGAAGACGATGATCAACCCAAGTGTTTCCCCGGTCACCATTGCGTCCGAGATTTCCTAGAATGGTTAGATACCTTGACCCTCAACGACACAAGACAAGTCAATGTCCTCGCTCATAATTTCCAAGGATACGATGGCTACTTTGTCATTCATCAATACTATGGCGACAACCGAATCGTCGAGCAGCTCCGGAACGGGTGTAAACTCTTGGAAGTTAAACACGATCGTCTTCGTTTCATCGATTCATTGAGTTTTTTCCAGATGCCTTTGTCCGCCTTTCCCAAAACCTTTGGCTTGACAGAACTCTGCAAAGGGTACTTCCCACCCAAGTTCAACCACCCCGACCACCAAACGTACGTGGGGCCTGTCCCAGCCCTCGATTACTATATGCCCAAAACCCTGGGCCCCAAAGACAGGCAAGCCTTGGAAACGTGGCATCAACAGCAACGCGACAAAGTCTTTGACTTTCAGAAAGAATTGGTGGCTTACTGCCAATCGGATGTACGCCTCTTGAAACAAGGGTGCCTGACCTTCAAACGATTGTTTGAAACCCTGACGGGCTTCAACCCTTTTGAGCATATCACCATTGCTTCGGCCTGCAACCGGGATTTACGCATGAACCGGATGATCCCCAACAGCATCGCCAGTGAACCCGTCCGTGGTTGGCGCAACTCCATCAATCAATCCCGCGTCGCCCTGGAATGGCTCACTTGGTGTGGCCAAGAAGTCCAACATGTGGGTAATGCCGGTGAAGTTCGCATCCCCCCTGTTGGCTTCGTGGATGGGTACTGCCACGACACCCGGACCGTGTACGAATTTCAAGGCTGTTTTACCCATGGATGCCCGACGTGTTATCCAAACCGCCACGAACCCCATGTACGCCACTTTGATCGGACCCTGCAAGATGTCTACGAGGCCTCCCAACAAAAGATCCAACGGCTCAAAGAGCTCGGGTACACGGTCGTTCAAATGTGGGAATGTGAATGGGCTCGTCTCAAAGACACCTCCTCGGATATCCGTACGTTTGTGGACCAGCTTCAATTCACAGACCCCTTGAATCCCCGCGACGCGTTCTGTGGAGGGCGTACCAATGCCGTCAAGCTGTACCACCATGTCACCCCCACTCAAAAGATCCATTACATCGATGTCACCTCCTTGTACCCATGGGTCAACAAAACCTGTGTCTACCCGAAGGGGCATCCTCGTTTCATCTCCACCCCGGGTCACACCGACATCCATCCGTACTTTGGTCTCATCCAATGTCAAATCTTGCCTCCACGCGAGCTGTATCATCCGGTCCTACCTTACCGCCATGACAGCAAACTCCTGTTTCCCCTCTGTGCAACGTGTGTGCAAAACGAAATGCCCAAACGTCCCTGGGACAGATCCCCCGAATGCAACCATACCGATGACCAACGGGTCCTGACGGGGACGTGGTGCAGTCCGGAATTGGCCAAAGCCGTCGAGCTCGGGTACCAAGTCCAGTACATCTACGAGGTCTGGCATTTTGACGAGACCTGTGAGGGTCTGTTCGAAGATTACGTCAACACCTGGTTGAAAATCAAACAAGAGGCTAGTGGGTGGCCCGCCGGAGTGGACACCGAAGACCAAAAACAAAAATACATTCAAGATTACTTCGAGCAGGAAGGCATCCAGTTGGAGTACGATAAAATCGAGAAGAACCCGGGGCTCCGCACCCTGGCCAAAATGATGCTCAATTCCATGTGGGGCAAATTTGGCCAACGCCTCAACAAAACCCAAGTCCAGCCCTTTCACGACCCTCAAGCCTTTCACCGTTTCCTGGATACCAGTACTTTGGACGTGCGCCACGTCTCCGTCATCAATGACGACCTAGTGGAGACCCATTACCAGTACCAGGACGAAGACATCCGCGTGTCACCCAACCTGAACATCTTCGTGGCCTGTTTCACCACCTGTTGGGCCCGACTTCGACTCTATGCCGCCCTCGAACCATTGGGGGAACGTGTGTTGTATTACGACACGGACTCCATCATCTTCCTGCAAGACGAAGGCCAACCCAACCCGGTCTTGGGCGATTACCTCGGTGACTTCACGAGCGAATTGGCCCCCGACGACTACATTACGGAATTCGTGTCGGCGGGTCCCAAGAACTATGGCTACCAAACCAAGCTTGGTCACGTTGAATGCAAGGTGCGAGGGTTCCGTCTCAACAGCGAAGGCAAGAGCCAGTTGAACTATAACGTCATGCGACAGAACGTCCTCGACGAAATCCAAAAGCCTCAAAAGCAGCCGCGTCAAACCCAAGTCGTCAAAACCTACCAGATTGTCCGGGACCCCAAACACTACCAACTCTACACCTTCCCCGAGTACAAGCAGTATCAATTGGTCTACGACAAGAGAGTCGTGGATCCGCAAACCTTCCTTACTTATCCCTATGGTTACCAGTGAGAGACGCGTCCAATCCTTGCAGCGCGCGTTGGCCAGGATACCACAGGCGGTATCATAATACAAGACACGTGGATCCAAAGGTTTGACTGAAAGCTGTCAAGACCTCGTAGCCGTAAGGAACACTCCTCAAAATGGAACACTCATCAAAATGGAACACTCATATTATTATCAAAATGGAACTCATCAAAATGGAACACTCATATTATTATCAAAATGGAACTCATCAAAATGGAACACTCATATTATTATCAAAATGGAACTCATCAAAATGGAACACTCATATTATTATCAAAATGGAACTCATCAAAATGGAACACTCATATTATTATCAAAATGGAACTCATCAAAATGGAACACTCAGTCGACTTGGGAGGGCGCCCCATCCTCCCATACTTTACACTCGACGAGCCCCTTTTGGTTTTGTACCATCCGGTCTTGGTTTCCGGTCGAATGGAACTCTCCTCATCAGCAAGCCATGGATTATCGTGAAGAGCCTTGGATCCTCATTCAATGACTTGTTGAAAACCATTAAAACTTTTTTTAACAACATCATCGTGTCTTTTTCTTTGACTCAAGGGGTTACCCCCGCCGCCCGACTTGGACTTTGGACTTTGCGCCCGCGTTTCTCAGCGGTTTGACTCCACCTTGAGCCCACGATCGAATTTTCCACCTGGTCAGCGGTTTCCCCTTCCAAAACACGTGACTTCCGGTTGCCTGAGCCCACGATCCCTTTTTTCCACTGGTCAGCGGTTTCCTAAACCACGTGACTTCCGGTGAGCCCGCGATCCCTTTTTCCAACTGCTCAGCGGTTTCCCATCCCACTTCCGGTCATGACGTCACCGACCAATCAGAAGCCAGCATTGGGAGCCATCTGGGCCCCCTTTACTACTGACGTGTCGTGACGTCACAATGACGTCACAAACCTGCCATACTTAGTCAAAACAAGCACACAAAAGTAAAATAATTATCTTTTTAAAAACGAAGGGAAAAAACCTGAAAAAAGACTAAAAAAAGACAGAAAATAGTCAAAATACACTTCTGAGAAGACGGTTGCTATGGAAACGTCAATCATCATAGACACGTCATTGACATAGGAAAATTTTCTCTGATGAATTTTAGGAAAAGTCACGAGATTTGGTGATTATTCGTCCAGCCGTTTAAAAGTTATAAATCGTTGAAGTCAGCGCGGGCACAATGTGCCCCCCCTTCCCCCCAGGCAGAATAGGGTTATTAAGGATTATAGGTAGGGATCCTCAAGGTTCCCCTTCAAGATCCTCATGCAGATCTTCAAGGATCTGGGTGGCTGGGATGAGGTGCGTCCTGGCAGTCGGACTAGATGCCCTCTTTGCTTGGGTCTCTTCCAGACAGGAAAATTCGACTATTCAAACTCAGTTTGGTTCAGAAAGTAATCAAAGGGCCCGTTGGGCGACGCTTGTGTCATATTAGTTATTCGGGGGATTTTCTTTGTGTAGCATAGTTTGTTCATGATTATCTTATTAACAGATAACATGTTTTTACATTAAAGGTGTATTAGTGATGAGAAATGCTATCATGCAATTTAATAGAAAAGGTTTGATTGCTGATTGATAAAGACGAAGGAATGTTCTACAAAAAGAAGTGTCTTCTTTGTTAAGCCGGTATAGTTTTAAATGGGATTACAATGTAATTATGTCTTACGTGGATCGCGTGCAAGCGGAGAGTTTTTTTTAATTGATAAAAACACATTCATATTCATGTTTGTTTGTTTGTTTGTTTGTTTGTTGTTGTTTTTAGAAGTTTATGGGTAATTGTTATTTTGACTTGCAGTGGAAAGGTAATATCTGAAGAAAAGTAGCAGGGTTGTCTGGAGGAGAAGATGCTAAGGCGAGAAAACAAAAAGCGGTAGGGGAACAATTAATGGCTGGCACATCGAAAACAACCGGTCAGCAAAATTATACTTTAGGCAATTCTCGGTTTATTCACTCTTATTTAGGCCATATTTACATCGAATGTTATCCTTTAATTTTCGTGAGTCAAAACATTTTCCCTAACACATGAAAATGTGATAGGTATATCACAAGTCACGCGCTGGCAAAATAGAAAATCACACGGTTACAGCAAATTTGGAGATTACACGGACGTGCGGCCCAATAGGGTATGGTTTTCAGAGGGTTTTCCCTGAACGGGCTATCGATTTCTTTTCAATTTTTGTCTTAAACAGGGTATCGTTACAGGACCTTAAGTTGCCGTTAAATTACAGAAACCTCATCACGAGCCGACTTGTTACCAGTTTGCCAATGTACAGCATATTGAAATAAGAAACAGTCTCTGACTAATCCATTCGAGCCGTAAAGAGGGTATAATGTTGGGTTACCCTTAAACAGGGTAGCAAAATCAGAGATTAGTGTCTTTTTAAACAGGGGTAGGGTTAAACACCCGGGCCGCACCTCCCTGAGCATCTGCTGAGTGCCCCCCAGGGGGGAGGGCACTCTGCAGATACCACTACCACTCAGCAGTTTCTTTGGAAAACGCGATCTATGTGATAAATCATCTGATATTTACAGTGTGACGATCAACATCCATCTATCAAACGATAGAACCGAGAGATGAGTTTGAATCGATTCTATTTCTGAAATGGTTTTATGATATTGTTTATGGGCAACATGTGATCGTTTATCGTGACTTCAAATTCATTAAGCACCATCACATGTTGAAATAATATATAGATTTAGCCAAGCCTAAAAGCAGACCTCCACCTTCTTTTTTTTTTGTTGGTCGGTACTTATTAGGCTTGGCTAAATCTATATATTATAGCTGTTTTAAAAGTTAAACTTTCTTATTGGTGTGAAGGCGTAAGTGAAAAAAACGTTTTCAAGCTCTATTTCGTTGTCAAAATACACGATACAGTGTAACCGCAATATCACGAACCGTTACCTCACGAAGACCTCGTCTAACGAACAATATTTTTCAGCCCAGTAATAGTAAAATCTATTTTTAAAAAAACTCGGTATGACGTATCCCCGTTATAACGAAGACAATTGACTACCTAAGCGTCAATATCGTTGTAAACCAGTGAAATAAATTAGCTCATAAGTAAAGTAAAACTCCCTTTGAAAACAATTAAACAAAAATTTCTTTCTTTATCATACGTGAAATTTTAACGTAGTTCAAGATGTCCTTTCGGTATACAAAACGACTTGCTTCGTCCATAGGCGAGGTGTGGGACGGATACACTGCAGCCATTGGACCATTCCCACTACGCCCCGCGCTCCCTGTTTACCCGCGCGAAAGCGCCGCCTGCGGACGAGACAACAGAACAACTTACAAATTGATTCTCAGTAACATTAACAACTGTTTCTTTTATTTCTAGTATACGAGCTAAAGTACGTAAAACAACAACTTGTATTTACTTCCAAGTTCAGATTGTATTTTTAGCCAATGACGTCACAAAAGTGGCGTCATGGCTAATGTCAAAGACTAAAAGAACGGCGACATAGGGTATCTGTCTTCGTCTGTGAGGCCGGGGGGGGGGGATTCTGTGAGATTTTGGGTGGGGGTGTGCCACCGGGACACTGAAACCCTTCTTATCAGCAGCACATGCCCATACAGCTTATACTATGGGAGTACGTCCCCCGGGCTTAGAAGTGTTTTACGACCAACAGGAACTGTTTAATGTTAGTTCGAATGCGCTGTTTTGAGTACTTCAGGTCTGGCAGGATTTTATTCGCTTTGTAGTCCTGCGTTTACTTAGCCGTAGTACAAATTTTCACAAACACATCAGAAATGATGCACAAGACGGTCTCGTCAGTTATGAGATCCACGCACATGGTGTTTGTTTCTGTTTTCCTTTATTAATTTCCAAGCGGAATTATCAGTTTTCGTAGAGGAACATTTTGACTTCCGACCAGCTTGACGGCGACAATTGTTTTTCGCTTTCTAGTGGAATTACAAAAGAAAGATAAAGAAAACGGGTTCTAAAAAAAGATGAACAGTGAGAATCGGCGTCTTTTGCACAAATTAAACTTTCGACCCGCTTATGCAAATTAGACAAAATAAAATCGGAATTTTCGGGGGCTTGTAAAATCGGAAATTGTGCGGCTTGTTGCTGGTTATTCTTAAAACTGAAAAACTTGAATGACTAATATTAAATCCAAGTTACACTGGTGATCAAGGAATTAGAGTAACATCTTTAGCTTAAGAACCATTACTTATAGTTCAAAGCGTCTTGAACAAATTTGGATGGTTGACAGCTGCTTGTAATTTATCTGAAATTTATCTGACGGGTCGCAGGCAATTTGTTCAAGTAGACGATAAAGCCTCTAGCCTGGTCGATGTGACGTTTGGAGTACCCCAGGGCAGCGTGCTCGGGCCAGTATTGTTTAACTTGTACGTTAATGACCTATCAGAGCGTCTAGGTGACACTGTTAAATGTCACCAATACGCGGACGATACAACATTCTACACCACGGACAAGCCTGCGCACATCAAGGAATGTGAGGGACGCCTACAGGAAGCGCTCGATCACTTATCGAGATGGTCAAGTGAGAGCAATCTAGCGCTGAATCCAACCAAGACCAAGGTGATGCTCCTCTCCACTCCACTGCTCGCCCGTGTGCATGGTCTGCAGGACTATCAAGTAAACCTGACTGTCGACGCCAAGCCTTTGGAGAGGGTCTCCTCAGCAAAACTCCTTGGGACTGAGCTCCATCAGAGTCTAAGGTGGAACGATGATATCAACGCAAAAATATCTAGCTGTTATGCTACGCTATCAGTACTGAAAAAAACTAAAGAACATCGCCCCTTTTAATGTGAGAAGACTATTAGCCGAATCTCTTGTATTATCAAAACTTGACTACAACAATATTGTAATTTATCCAACTCATGAGTATTTAGTTAAGCGCTTACAGCGTGTACAGCTTGCCGCTGCAGGGTTTGTTTGTAAGAAGTTTGCTGATTTACAAGACATTATAAAATTAGGTTGGCTTCCAATTAAAGAGAGGCAGGATTATCATCTGGCAAATGCTGCTTATCAGGCAGTAACCAACAACCTATGGCCAGAACATTTGCGACTTGAACAATATGTCCCCCCTAGGCTGCTCCGCTCAAGCAGAGAATTCACATTAAATTCGTCCCATGTCCCCGGCACCTTTAAATACCATGCTTCAAGGGTTTTTAACACTTTGCCATCCACAGTTAGATCTAGCAAGGACAATCATGAATTTCGCCGCTTGTCTAAAGCACACTATGTTTCGAATGCTGTAAATAGACTGACTGAACAATAGTTGTAATTGATACGATGCTGTAATTGTTTTTTCCCACATATTAATTTATCTTAGTAGCTTCTACATTATAGTAATAGTAATGTATACATTATAATTATTTAGATATTTATGTAACATAGAAGAGCCAATTAATTTTTGGAGTGTTATTAAACCATTATTATTATTATTATTATTATTATTAAAACATCTCGAACCGAACGCAAGATTAACAACAACAGATATGTGACAAAGCATTGCTTTTGGACCCCTGCTGGAAAGCGAGCAGGTTTTGTAAGAGCGAGCTGAATTTGAACATTTTCGTACTGTTCGAAGGCAAAGCAAACGAAATTTATTCGACTGTAGGTTGAGACCCAAAATAAACACGTGAGCTAAAAGTAACTGTGCCGTGGGAAATTTGCAAATGTAAACATGCTTTGGTCAATTTGCGAAGCAAAAAGACGAATATTATTATAGCCGACTTGACTACAAAGCAAGCAACTTCAATCTACAGGGGAATTAAATATAGTTGCAAAACTATTTCAGTCGTGTTTATAAACATTAGTTTGAACCGATTTCGAAGAAAATTTTGTGGATACAAGAAACGTACATTTGATGGCAGACTCCTGTTTTGACAATACGTAGAACGTAGGTGGTTGATTGAAACTTCTGAAAACCAACAAATTTTAAAAACAAAGTAAAGGTAAATCGAGTCGCGTGTCACGCAAATCACGCAGAGCGTCAAAACGGCACCCTATCGAAAGTTGACCGTCCATGAGCTCTGAAAACATATTGGGATATTCACCGGTAGAAGGAAGAAATTAAAAGGTTCAACTGCAACTTACATTTTATTTCTGAAGTAAAATTGTTAACTTTTCACTGATCTTTGCCTAAATTATGTAAGCAATACTTTTCGACGGTGAGTGTTTTTGTCTATGTTGTCTTCGAAGAACAGTGAAACAAACAGCTTTCTTCGGTTTCTTTACTTCACGCGCGCGCAATTTTGATGTCACGCTATAATTAACTGTCACGTAGTCACGCTGCTCGATCATCATACCAGGTGTTTCAGTGGATAACCACAAGATTTTTGGGTAGGGGCAGGGGAAGGCGGGGATGAGGGATCACGGCGGGACTTACCAGAGGTGTAAAAACCCATAGGCTGTCAGGATAAATGTCACCATATTGTAAAAAAAAAAACAATAATAAATAAATAAGAAAAACGTCATTGGCTCTGCGCGCATTGCGCGCCTATGTTTCTCGTACTATTTGTATGTCGTCGAGTCGAGGTTTCTTTTCGTTCACTTAACCATGGTGTTGCACATATTGCTACCTATGTTGGTAACTTGTCATGCAACAAAATCTTGCGTTGCATATTAGGCTTTGCCCTTATAAGTGATATAAATTTTAAAAAGTACCTTTTCTTTTCGGTTTTTTTTCTTTGTTCAGTTTTCGTATTGTACTTAAAACAGTAACTGCATTTATCAGTGCTCACAAGATCCTTCTCTATGGCGGCCATGTTTGCTTTTCGCTGGCAGAAGCTGCAAGGAAATTGGCCATCAACCACAAGCAATCTTGGCACGTCGACGAAGCAGTAGTGAAACATACAGATTTGTTGTAGAGGCCACTATTACACTCCCGGCATGAAAAAGGTTTTGTTATCAAATGTTGTGTGTATTGGTGGAAAAACATACCATGCCGGACAAAAACTTGCAACGCTTCAATGCCGCACAAAGAGTCTAAAAGATTGCCAATACAAATCATACAAGGTTGCTCTCCTGCTTACATATGCAGCAGGACTTACTCCAATTATTTTACTGGGCAAGGTAAATCTGTTTAAGTTCAAGAGTTTTAGCCAGAGGTGTGGCAAAAACTGTCCTGTGATTTGGATTATGTTGTATTGAACTCCACGGAGCTAAGAAGACATGACAAAAACAGACATTTTTAAAACACTACTGGACGAGTTCTCTGTCCATTTTATCACTGACGACATGTCACTAGTCGTGAGTTTGTCTATCTCTTGTCTTTGCGCCATCTGTATTTCCATTTTCTGCTGCTCCTTCACTCTCTGTAGTTCTAGGAGCCTCCTCCTTCACGTTATTTGCCCCTTGGTACTCCTGGGGCCTCCCGTCAGGGCCCACCTGTGCTGTCCTGATAACACCCCTCCTGTTGAGGTCCTGAATTAGAGAGGCTAGTTTTTCAGCCTCTTCTTCTTTTTCTTGCTCGCTCATTTCATCCAGAGGATTAGGTTTCCCATCATCCTTTGGAATAGCACCTAATAACAAACATGGTAATTAGTGAATTTTATAAGTACGGAAAAATACAAAAATTTAGGTAACCGAAGTTTTTGTGATATTGCCAAATGTCACCAAATGTACAACTATACTGGATAAAAATTCCACAGAGCAAAACAGAACAAGTAGTTTGCAGTCTAAGTACAGAATTACAAGGACAGAGGTGGATTGCAGTCTGCAGTCCAAAATTCAGATTAACAATTCAGATATTACGTTTTTAGCCGTTACTTCGTCTCTCAATTTTATAATACCTCCCTTTCAACACTTGGCTATTGTTTCCTTTCTATTTTAATATAATAAAGCACGCTTAAACAGTTCCTGGCCAAACTCAAACTGCTTAGGAAGGGAAAAACAAGTTTAACTTATTTGAAAAACCTGGTAAAGTAACAGCAATGTTTTGTTGCTGTTGTTGTTGTTGTTGCTGTTGTTATTGTCTCAGTTCTTTTTTCTTTTTGTAATATCGTCTCCAATTTCTAAAGATCTTTAAGTTTTCATATTATGCAAATTAGAAATTTAACGAACTCTTGAATGGTCACAGAATGGACACCAATCATGAAATTACCAAGTCTTTGGGTCAAAAAGAACCTACACCAGGCAAAAACCATGCATTACAAGCAACAATACTTGCTTGTGTATATGACAATGTATCCTTCTTTTCTAAGCAAAGTCCAGTATATCTTTGCCTCTCAAATATGTATTTCTAGATTAGCCACACTTCCCTGCTACCCAATATTTTGCCCATTATCTGCCGTTGTGGTATTTTGTAACAGAAGGTTCAATTGACATTCAGACGTACTTAATTCTCGAAAGAGTTCAATAGTTTTGAGATAAACAGACATACAACATCTTCAGAACAGTTGCACACAGTTGCACAAACATTTTTTAAAATTCTACGACTGTTGTAGCCACAATCAAAATGTAAGAATCATCAGTTGTTTACGATCTTTGGTAGACACAAGCGATGCACTACAAAAGTCGCATACAACAGTCATAAGCAAAAATCATACCATCTAAATCGGCCCTTAGTTGTTCTCTAGTATTTTGCCTCTTGAATCTTTTCATCTTTAGAAAATTGTCATTGCAAAAGTTTGGGGGTAAACATTAGTATGATTATCAAAGAACTATTCACCCATTTTGCCGAGGTATAACCTAATTATTTATCTTCTTCATCGACTCTAAAAATTGTGAGTAATGGGAGAAAGTTTGTCTCGAAAGCATGTCCCCTCTTGGTCTGGCAAGTGAGCCAATCAAATGTACCCATCGAAGCCTGCGCCCTTTTACAGGTTTGCTCAGTGTTTAAACATGCCATCTCTTTCCTAGTTTGCACTGATGATACAAAAACTGAAATATCTGTGAAAAATGAAACGTTACTACAACAAGAAAATTCTGTCTTAACTTAACTTAATCTTAACTTGTTTTTCACTTCACAGAACAGAATATGTCAGCTGGTATTCTGTCACTTTAAGCAAGTAATAAGTTAAAGGCAAAAAATTTACAGGACTCCACATAGCTTACAAACTAAATACACAACTAATGCTATGATCTAATCCTGGGCTAGCTTAATGCCACCATGAATGATTAGGCCCAGGTGATTACGAGTAAAATGATGAAAAAAAAAAAAAGGATATGGAAAACACATATAAGTGAGAAAATTACTGTGAGGTATTTAAACCTTGTTTTTCTCCATATTTCTGTGAAGCAAGTTGGCATTTTCTTTCAAGCAACAGATCAGTGTTTTTTTTATAGAAGGAACTTACGTGAAACCAGTCATAATTTTTTTTCCAAAAGATACTTTTACTTTAAAGGTTGGTGCCTCCTTTTGTTACTGTGCATTCCATTCTGTTCATCTCTAATCTGTTCCAACTAATTTGGGTTTCTTAAGGAATTTGCCTGCTAATATAACGGTATTTTTGCACAGTTTATGACTGCGGAAAAAGCAGGTCTTAGCAAGGGTTATCAGAATCCAAAAAGAAAATTGGGGGTAACCATACATTTTCAGGGATAATTGAGCTTAAATACATTCTTTGTATTTTAAAACATTTTTTAAGAATTATGAACACCACTTGTGGTTATCCACATTTTTTTTTTTGGATTACAAGATCTGCCTTTTCCCCCTAGTCATAATCTTTGCAGAAGTACCTCTGTATTAGGAGGCACCACCCTTAAAGAGAGTGAATTGTGAAACCTGTGGCCCTTTTGAGTCAGCATGAAATCACAGGTAGCCCAAGTGTATCTGAAGAGTTTGTATGGAAAATGGAACTGAGAATTTCCATCGATAAAATAAACAAGCTTTAAAAAGTAAAGCTGCTTAATAAAGTACATGTAGACAAAATGTTAACTGGTGTTGTATTTTGTCCTCCAGTGAAGGTTTAGCGCCTTTCGAGAGGTTTTCAATCTTCTACCCCTGACAGTGTATAAGAGAAAGACAAGGTTGGATAATGGAGTCAGATCGGCCATCGAACCTGCCGCGAAAATGGCTCCAATATTCACACAAAAAAGGCATGCACTTACATTTTGTCCCACCAAGCTCTCAAGGTAGTACCTAGAGTTCTCCTTCCTGAATTCCAATGGACTATTCCTTGATTCCTCTCTGCATTACACGATCGAAAAGATCGAACACAAGTTCGAAAACCGCCATCATTTATCCGTGACTGGGGAAAGTTGCTCAACTCGACCATTAAAACCTCAGCTGTCACTGGGAACGAGTGTCAAATGACAGCCCCATGGGGAGAGGGCATGATATTTCTCACAAAAGTTTGTTTTTTCAAAAATATCATGCCCTCTCCTGGAGCCGTTTTCGCGGCAGGTTTGATGGCTGATCTGACTCCATTATCCAACCTTGTCTTTCTCTTATACACTGTCAGCACTTTTTGGAGTGAGTGGGTGGTATACTCACCAATCATGGGATCAATCTGTGACTTGTCCATAGCATATTCTTCAGTCTCGGAATCCTCATCATCAGAAGAATAATCACCGCCATTACCCTGAGACTGACCCCCTCCCATCAAACCACGAGATGCTAGCAATCCTGCAGCATTTCCATACCCAGTGTACTTGATAAGACGATTTACATTCTCTTTGCACAGTACAAACAGGAAATCTGCAACTAGTTCCTGAAAAATGATTAACCAAAAAGTTCTCATAAAGACAGTCTATTTCTAGGGTGCATTGAACCTTTGGCTTTAGGCTTAAGGTGGCTGAAAACAGTTTGCTTGTGTTAGGGGGTTTCAGTTGCTGAATAAAATCAGCACACCTCAGTCCAAGTGTAAAGGAAGGAAAAAATGTCACTGCTTAAACATTCCTTTTATCTTGCTTAATATATGGATTGAAGAGTTTCATACAAAAGGATATATATCACAATCATATTGACAGCTCATTGTTTTGACTGTTACAGTTATATTAAAAGTTCGTCCCAAAAGTGTGATTAGTCTATGGTTCATACAG
Source organism: Siderastrea radians (assembly GCA_964017195.1). Classification (NCBI taxonomy): domain Eukaryota; kingdom Metazoa; phylum Cnidaria; class Anthozoa; order Scleractinia; family Rhizangiidae; genus Siderastrea; species Siderastrea radians. The sequence continues at coordinate 41,630,306 of OZ024890.1, forward strand.
TCTTCTCCGCAGTTTTTTGCAATTCTTTGGGTGTCATTCTGTTGTGTTTTATTTTGTTTGTTTCTTTTTGTATTTGCACATAATAACACCGGCAATCTCAATTCTAGTGATATTCTTATTCCTAAGGTCAATGATCAACCCCAAGCATCTTCAATCCTACATGTAGTCCATTTCTTAACCCCAGGGATAAAGATTTGCTCTAAGCAATCCCATCATAATAGCTGTTGTTTTAACACACTCTAGCATTTTCCAAACCATTTTTTGAAATAAACAAAAGTCAATTTGCTATTTGTGGTAAAAAAAAAACTTGAAACAAACAGATGACGGCTCATACTGTTTTGTACTGAACAAACAACAAACACTTGAGCCATTTTTTAGTCTTCTTCAAAGGTAGGTATTTAGGTGCTCTTTCTGAGGAAAACAGCTAAATTGAAACCTACACTGACATGCATGGGGTCTGTCCTTTGAGTGCATTATCCAAGGGGATTCCTTCAGTGAACATATTGAAGAGTTTCATGCAAAAGGGCTGTATATCACAATTTTTACCTAATTAAAAAAAGTGGTTCAGGTTTTGCATGCAAATTGCAGATTTTGTGTGTTAAAACATTGTCCATATAATTATACAACCCACACCGCAACACTAAAAGTGGGCAATATACTAAAAGTGGCTCCTTTGCAAAGGGCAATTGTCTTTTCTAAGTGAAACTTTTTGTTATATCATTCAGTGTAAAAGAGCAAGTCAGCTTAACTTTGCTGTGGATTTTCATGTATTGGTGAAGGTCACCGTCATGTTGAGCATGCACAGTTCATATTATATTGAGACTTGGTGGTTTTACATACATCTACCTTGATATCCTCAAGTGGTGATGTCATTAGTCTGACAAGTCCATTCCTTATCAAGTTGCCTTCTTCAGGCCGAGTGGTACCCACCCGTCCAAGAGGTGGCAGCACTTCCCCCCGGAGATACTTCCTTATTATTCTGTCTCCTCTTGCCAACTGACAGAATGCACTTAAAACTGGAACAACATTTTCTTGAAGTGGCTTGTTGGAAGATTTCAGTCGATCATCAAGAATTTTAAGCATGGTCTGAATGGCAAGCATGTTGTAATTCTAAAAGGCAAAAGCGGACTTGAAGGGTGTATGCAAGGATCACACTGCAGCTTATCCAAAGGTTATCTATTAATTTCCTCTTGTACTGGAAAGTAACAGAAGACAACTGCACGCAGGCTATAAATGCCAATCACAAACTTTTAGATTTGTCTTAATATCAAAATACAAATAACAGGAGGACAGACATACATGTACAGGTACATGTACCTACCTCAAACTGGATCCTAAACCTCTTTGATGTAGTTCTTGAGTTATAATCCTCAGCAAGCCTTTTACAGACACTTGAAGGCATTGTCCACTGTAGATGTTTGAGACATTTACCTGGCATGTTGCTCAAAATGTTTATGGCATGGTTTGAAAGGTTTTCTGGCTGTTCAGGCAAAGGTCTGAGGTGTACAAAGATGGAGCGTACAATAAACACAATTCTCTCGCAGTGTTCCACAGTGTCTGTACTGTCAGGCTCAGGTAGATTTATTGTGATGTTGAACATCGTTTTCAGGATTTCAGCAGACAGACGAATTTCAGTTTCAGTCATAGTGTAGGTTACTGGAGTTTCTTCAATAGCAGTCCTACGAAAAGAAAAGCTACCATGTTAGTGTGTACATGTTTTCACGGTTAATATTATTTTCACACATATCAAGAACAAAATTTAAGAAGCTTTAAAATTTTGAAAAGTACAGAGCAGATACACTGTATTTCCTCAAGTCACAGCGGGACAGCTTAAGCCCCATAACAACCAATGGCCATGCTATTTCTCGGATGGGTGAGTGGCAACTAAAGTATTTCTCTGAGTTACAAGTTGGAACAACAGCAAGAGGCGAATATGTGTTCTTTAATAAAGTGACTGATCTACAGTTTTACTGTTTTTCCTTGTGAAAGTGAGCAAAATCCATCTCAAAATGGCTAAATGTAAAATTGTGGTCGGGAATCAAAGCATTTCTCATTACATACTTGTAATGTTTTTGATGGTTTCCATGATTTGAGCTCGTCTAAAGTGCCACTGAGACCAGAATTTTGGTATTCCATATTTTTGCATTTTCGAAAATAGTCTGTGGTTGTTAGTCACCATGCCAAATTTCAACTCATTACGATGACTGGAAGTCGCTTTTTTTGGACGGTTTTTGTCGAGATTTTACGGACGCCATTACTGGCCCTTGTTCCGGAAGCTGGCTTGCAAATTAGCGGAAGTGACGGTAGAGGCTCACCTCAAACCAAGTCTGTCTTCATTCGATTACTTGCCAATAGTTTGTATTGCTTAGCTTTTTTTTTTAATTCCACGTGTGTTAATCTCAAAGCAGTAATCGCTTAGAAGCATGGACAGTTATTTTATAGCATACCATCCTGAATGTCGAGAAACTTTTCTCCGTATTCCCTGTCGCTGAAGAGTCAATTGACATTATTGTTTGAAATATATAAAGGCTTCGATCATGTCGCTAGGTCGGCTCGTCTTGCGTGGAAATTTAAGTTACTAAAAAATATCACACGCCACTATTTGTCTAAGGGTTTTACAATGTTCTTTCTTTTAACTGTCATAGCAATCTTAGTAAATGAACTACTACGAAAATGATTAAATGTCAAGTTATTATTTTTACGCAGTGAATAAAGCAAGTGAAAGCTTCGTTTCCTTGGCGGTCCGCATGTTGTTGTTGAGCAGCAGAAAATTTTCCTTGTGGCTTTGATTTGCACTACAAATATTTAGATTCCGGTCACACAAGGCCTCCAGTTCTTAAAAGAAGGTCTTGGTTTATTTCACTTTTTTCGGCTCAAGTTAAGAATTCTACAAAAACTGTTCAAAATATTTAGAAACGCCAAGCGCTTGTGTTTCAATGCATTAAGCGACCACTGTACTATGATGGACACGATAAGCTTCATGAGCTGACTGCCAGATGACTACAGCATTAGGGCTCTTCAAGAAAGCTTCCCATACTATGCTAAGAATGGCCAAAAATCTCAATGCTTTACAATATATAATGAATATAAACAACGGCAAACAAAATATGGCCTCTTTTATTTCTCCAACGAAGCGAACAATAAAATAGATCCACCGATGCTTGAGAATTTGCGAGCATCAAATTCTAGACTTTTTGTAGGTGTTTTGTCTAAATTTCCAAAGCTTAGAACATTTTTCGAATAGCTGGACAGCCATTTATCCGTTGGATAAGAGTTATCCGCTTTTTGAGCAACTTGTGCCTGAACTGTAATCACTGGATAAGCATTATTTCACGGATATTTTGAACTCCCGCCAATAAGGCGAGAAAAACAACTTTGAACAGTTTGTTTACAAGCTTATAACCTGAAATCTCCTGACATCAGTTCTTACATTGTACGGTAAGAAAAATTCTTCATTTGCCGAATTAAATGAATCCTCTGATGCTTCGGAAGCTAAAGACTGTTGCAAATCGTAGAAATACTCTTTGGAGGTTTCGCAGTCAACGGTAGGCATCTTGAGTCAAAACACAAGGAAACGCGACTGAGGTGAGCCTCTGACGTCACAAGCTATTAAATTGCGCAATCACCCAGGAACACGTTTTCAGTAATGGCGGGCACATTTTACGCAACTTTCGAGCTAAAAAATATTAGGATGGACAGTTTCTTGTTCAGTTTTCTAGGTAAATATAGACACAACGCGATATTCTGCGACAGAATTTGGCGGAAATAAACCTACGAATTTTCGTCTCAGTGGCACTTTAAGCTTTTGTTACTCTAGCGACTGTTGGATAATCAACTGTTAAGCCTTCAGTTTTCAATACCAGGTTTATAAGAAGGTTGAATTCATAGAGGTGTAATAACCTTCAGCATGTTTTTAAATGAGAATCTATAATTTGCAAACAACAGGCATGAGTTTCTGTGATAGTGCGGGCAAGTGACTTGAAATAGTATTTATGCAAAATATTACTCTGGGAACAGCAAATCTTCACTTGAGCTTTACCAAAGATGACAAAAAATTCAAAACCCTTAGCGAATATTCAAACTACTCTTCGAAATTTCTGGCAAAAGTTTGCTGTTCTCAACTAAGGATTGTGTGACATTTTGTAGGTTAGAGCAAAATTTTGATAATTCCAGAACAATAGCAGCTTTGAAAATCTGTCAAAATATCATACAAGTATTGTTTCTTAACCGACAAAGTCGGATTTTGTACATGTAGGGAGGGAAAGCGGAAAAGACATCGGGCAGGTGGGTTCTCAAAGTAGGCCTCGTACGAGTGTCGGCATCGGGAAATTTACATTGTGTAAACCTCATAAGGTGTCCAAGAGGACTCAGGCTGATATGTTCTAATGCTAACCTCGGTAAAGAACGTGTCAGTGTCAGGAAGACGTGGATGACTCATTTCTACCCGAGAGCTCTTCGAGTTTTCGTCCTGCACGGCCAAAAAAACAACGATCGAAAACACCAAGGACGAGAATGGTGGAGGTCAGTGACTGAGAGAGGATTCCGAAGAAGCGAAATGAACTGGTTTAGCTGGATCGTCTTGGACAGTATAAGCGGCACAGAAGGATATACCAGTTAGTCTTTTTAAGTTTTCTGCTTTACTTTTGAACCAATTTGTTCGATTTCAGGGTTCGAGACAACTTGACATGTTGAGTTTTACACGGAGTCCCAGCAGAGCGAACCAGATTTAACGATTGTCATTTAATGTGTTTGAGCATGGAGTGAAGACTTTGCTTTTTACTAATTTCTCCAGATTCTGACAATGTGTGTCTTTATTGAGAATCATGTTTTGATAGTGCTATATTTACAACAGTATATAAATACATCATTCACAACTCTCAGTAAAAAGCATGTCCAAATGCATGGACAAAAATTTATACCGACATGCAACTTTTTAGTTTAATTCAGTTTAATATTTAAAGCGATAAGACAGATGAGCTGAGTTATCAGATTTTAAGCATTATGTCATTCGGTAACGCAAAAGGCAAAATATTGTCGACAATTTTCGTCATGCTGGTTAGTACGTTGAGCCAAGTAAGAATATCGGGGTGGGACCACACAGATTCATATGCTGAGTCCCGATAGCATGTTTATAGGGGGTGGAGAGGGTCAAAACGACTGGTAAATGCCTATAATGTGCTTTCTTGTAACCTGCCCGATAGAGGCAAAAATACAATGTACATTACGTTATGCAAATCAAAAATATCGGGGTGGAACCACACAGATTCATATGTTGAGTCGCGCTAACATTTGCTTATCGGGGGTGGAGTAGGTCCAAACGACTGGTAAATGTGTATAATGCGTTTTCTTGTAACCTGTACGATAGAAGCAAAAATACATTAAAGGGAGCCTATAGTTTCGGAACAAAGCCTTTCCTTCGTGAAAAATGCACCTGGTCAAAAAGAATGATTTATTTCGTGGCGCAAAGGAACCTTTGACATGATTAAAGGGAACTGTGCACAAAGCCTGGTTCCCAGGCATGGGGAGAAGTTAAATTTTTTTGGGCTTTTAAGATGCCCATACTGATCAATCGGAAGGATGTGGTTACTTTATTGGGAATTTTATAGCTGATTTATTGAAATGCCTCTGTTTTGAGAGTTCTGACATGGTTTTGAGGAAGACTGACCAAACGACAGCGAAAAATGATCACAAGTGAAGAATGAGGTTGTGAGCGTAGTCTGTGGAGCCATGTTTCAAGAGGAGAGGGTGACTAATTCGGTTGACCTCCTTTCCAGGGTATTGGACACCTTTTCAGTTGGTCAAATTTCAGCATTGGTTGTTGTAATTCTCTAAGTCTAAGAGAAGACTTTGTTTACGACTGCCACACTAGCACGGGAGCCAGACGACATGGTTATGCAGCCCTCAGGACTATTTGTTCTTTGCATGGGGCATGCAGTTACGTATGTTTGCTGCAACTTCCTGTCATGGACGCTTGAATGTTCTCGAAAGTGCCGTCATGCACGCCTCACTTGCTTTATTTTCGAGATGAACCAACACTTTGTTCATTCTGCACATATTGCGGGCCTGTGTTTACAAAATGTTGTCCATTTTTCAATGTCCTGCAAAAGGGATGCTGTCACGCAATTCACATAACCTAATTGCAATTCCCTCTCATTACTTTTGCACAGTACTGTGTACTAGCACGTTCTAAAGAAATTTGTTTTGTCTAATGACATTTCTATGTAAGTAAACAAATTATAGTTGCATATTTTATTAGTCTCATTGTTTCCTCAACTTTTCTCTGCACCTTGGTACAATGCATCAATATGTTGGCAATGTCTCTGCCTACTGTAGCTCTCATCAACATTTCTCTGTACTTTAGTAAATGCATGTTTGTACATTATTAGCTTTGTCTGCTCAATGTTTCTATGCACTTAAATATCCTCATGAGTCATTAGTCTTCTCCTGTAGAAATTTTCCATACATACACTAACCCTGACCAATTAATGTATCACCCTCGTCTTTTTGATGTTCCTTCGTAACTTAGAACATTCCTACAATGTTGGTCTTCTCTTCCCAACGTTTCTTCGCATGACGGCTTGTTCATGAGGTAAGCTTTTCTAGATACAGGGCTCGAAATTGCGACCGATACAGTCACCAACACAACTAAAACTTCAACCTTGTTGACTAAAAATTCTGCTTTAGTTGCCACTTTGAAGAGCTCATTTCTCTAAAAAATAAACAACTTAAGTTAAGGAACATCTCTCCTTGCTTTGCTGCAAAAAAATATGGATCAAATCAAATCAATATATGTCTGTTTATTTTGCAAAATATGGATTTCAAATCACAAATTTTGACTTTGCAACACCACACTTTTTCAAGCACACACAACCACTAACCAGCAAATTTTCATTTGCAGGAGGAGGTCCGGAAATGAACGTGTATCTGCCATCTTGATTTGTGACTGCATTTTGCACGCGTAGCCTACAACAGTTGGCACCTGGACAGTTTTATTTGCTTTCTTTACATTACGCTTGTGCATTAAGCTTGTGGTAAGATTGTCTTGCAAAAGTCTTTCATATTTCTGTGCAGTGAGTGTTTCAAATAGGAAGTTATTTACTTTTTTCTGGGAGACACAAGCAGAAGTTATTTGCTTTTCTGCCATTGCTATACCTTCTGGCAACTTAAATTTATTCATTGGCCACTTGTTTTTCTTAGTAATAGTTAGTCCCCAAAAACACCGATTTTAAGGCTTCTGAATTCTGATTTCATAAAATAAGAACTCGTTTGAAAAAACAACTGCTAAAAATTGGAACACCAGGTGTCTTTTTATTATTTTGTATTTAAAGCTACAATGTTGGTCTTCTCTTCCCAACGTTTCCTCGCATGACGGCTTGTTCATGAGGTAAGCTTTTCTAGATACAGGGCTCGAAATTGCGACCGATACAGTCACCAACGCAACTAAAACTTCAACCTTGTTGACTAAAAATTCTGCTTTAGTTGCCACTTTGAACAGTTCATTTCTCTAAAAAATAAACAACTTAAGTTAAGGAACATCTCTCCTTGCTTTGTTGCAAAAAATATGGATCAAATCAATTCAATATATGTCTGTTTATTTTGCAAAATATGGATTTCAAATCACAAATTTTGACTTTGCAACACCACACTTTTTCAAGCACACACAACCACTAACCAGCAAATTTTCATTTGCAGGAGGAGGTCCGGAAATGAACGTTTATTTGCCATCTTGATTTGTGACTGCATTTTGCACGCGTAGCCTACAACAGTTGGCACCTGGACAGTTTTATTTGCTTTCTTTACATTATGCTTGTGCATTAAGCTTGTGGTAAGATTGTCTTGCAAAAGTCTTTCATATTTCTGTGCAGTGAGTGTTTCAAATAGGAAGTTATTTACTTTTTTCTGGGAGACACAAGCAGAAGTTATTTGCTTTTCTGCCATTGCAATACCTTCTGGCAACTTAAATTTATTCATTGGCCACTTGTTTTTCTTAGTAATAGTTAGTCCCCAAAACACCGTTTTGAAGGCTTCTGAATTCTGATTTCATAAAATAAGAACTCGTTTGAAAAAACAACTGCTAAAAATTGGAACACCAAGTGTCTTTTTATTATTTTGTATTTAAAGCTTTGAAGACACCTTTAGCTACCTTCCTAGGGCAGCCTAGAGTAGGTAAGCAAAAATCGAACGAAAATCGAAATGTGGAACCAAAGAGTCGAGAATCGGACTGAATAGTCATAACTGCGATTAATCGAGAATTCGATTAAATCGTTACTCCCCTACCTTGCACTAGTATGGGGATCCTCATAGTACGTGCCACGTAACATTCCAGTCTTCACTTTTGAGATGCATGTTTACATGTACACCCAGGGAGGTACTCCGGATTTCATGTGACAGGGATAATCGAAGGATTTTTTTGGGTTTGAAATTTTCGATTCCGGGATTTTTTTGGGTAGGAAAATTGGCAGGTATTTTTTGGGGGTCGCTTGATCTAAGTAGGGATTTTTTTGGGTATTCAAAACAATCTGAAGATTCATGGTAGTGCCCGCATATACCGGCCGCATAGTTCTGTGAATAAAGTACAACCAAGCTCGTCCTTGCCCGGGAGGTCTTGCTTATAGTTGTCTTTCATAATGTTGTTGTTGAAACAGAAGATGTTCTTGGGTGTCCCTAGTGTTATTTGAACGACTAACAGATGAGGAAAAGATAAAATCAGCTGGTATGATGAACATAAACAAACACAAACATTCAATTTCTAGTGTTTTTGTTTTCATGTTATATCATTTAATCCTTTCTGGAAGTTAAGGCTCAGAAATTCGGCATGGGATTTTTGGGGGGTTAATTTTGGTCCAGGGATTTTTTTGGGTTTTTTTGGAAGCCTAAGGATTTTTTTGGGTTTTGATTTCTGCCCCCCATTTGATCATCCCCGTCACTTGAAACTCGGAGTACCCCCCTGGGCATGTACATTACTTTACTTGGCTGACTAGTATAAGATTTATGAGAAACAAGAGCCAAAAAAGTGCTGCACATGTTTTCCCCGCACCCACTCCCCAAAACAAGTCTGGCTACTGAACATTTATTTTGGCTAGTGAAATCAATTTCACTACCCACTGGGTTACTCTGGGGTACTAGACTGAAAAGTTAGTCTTGTGTCCAATTTGTACAATAATGGACTTGTGCACACGTATCCACAAATAAGGTCAGCAGGCATTGCCATTAGTCCTGGGTGCCCTGTGGTTGCTTTGTTTTGACAGAAGGCAACATGGCCTACATTTTGGTGTTTGAATCATCAATTTTGGTTAAAATTTTGCTGTTGTATGGTCTTTTACAGAAAGCGAACTTACAATGAGGCAACAGAGGAGGAAGATCTTCCGCTGTTTCTAATATTTTACGACATTTTGTCAGAGAATACACATGTTGCAAGTCTCAGGTTTTGAAGAGATTGGAAGCTGGTTGTATGACCTTGAAAGGTGATTTGGAGCGGAAATCGCTATTTTACAAAGGAATATTTGGAAATGCCGCCATTTTGGTTGTGTGCCAAGTTGAGAACTTTCTCTGGAAATGAATCATGTACTCTAAGGGTACCTCTTCGAGTTTTGTCCTCTGAGTCAAATCCTACCAGGGCAGCTACAGCTGTAGAAAGCATTAAGATGGAATCCATCAGGAAATTGAGTAATCAGTGGACAAAAATCTTGTACCAGAATATTTGTAAGTATATCGCATTCTTTTTTACATTTTTTGAGAGCTATGGATGCAATTTGTTATCTCTAATAACCCCAAAGACACTTTCTTACGAGAGCCCGTGAAATTCAAATTCAAATTTGACAGGAATTGTGTAAACACAGGTAAAATGGATAAATTTTTATGCGTGAGATTTCATTTTGTGAAAGTTGAAATTTATTTTCTCGGGCTCCCATAAGAAATTGTCTTTGGGGTTATTAAAGATAACAAATTACATCCATAGCTCTCAAAAAATGTAAAAAAGGATGCGATATGCTTTAAATTATTCTGGTACAAGACTTTTGTCCACTGAAAATTACAATTACTCAGTTTCCTAATGGATTCCGTCTTAAAACTACTTACAGAGGGAATTGACAATACCTACATGTACGGAAAATTAATGTGTTTCGTACCTTTCTAGAACCGTCAGCGCATGCAGTCTGGCTCCCGTAAGTTGTCCGCAGCCATCCCTGAGTTTCGTTTCATGGCAAACTTTTCTTTGTTCCTTTCCAGGGATACAGCTATCCAGTGCATGAGTCAGGACACAAAAGCCGTTGTTTGCAACAACTTCAACTCTTGCGGTGTTTTCAAGGGCGGTTAATATGAATAGAAACCTCAAATCAAAGTACTTAACATCGGAAGACAACCGGCGATTGTCGAACCATCTCTTTACTCTTGTTATGATCCCTTCGATACACCGTAGTTTGAAACAATGTTGCCGGGCTACTGGGCTGTGATAAACTACGTTACATAAACACTTCAGCGCTTCAACTACCACATCGGTACCGGCAACAACTCGCTCCAGACTTTCATCTGCTCTTTCTCGTTTTTCACCACTCTTTCTGAAGTCGACATCATTAGAACAAGCATTTCTCGTAGCTTTAGTTCCTTCAGCTACAAGTTCAGCGAGCGATAACAGAACGAACGTAGATTTTTCAGTAGTAAGCGACCCTAGACCATCTTTATCTCGGCTTAAAATTCGCAAAGCCGAAATGGCGTGTATTTTGAACTGAAGTCCGATGTCTTTAGTTGTCAACTCGCTGAGAATCACGTCAATAAATTTCTTCCTAAGACTGACATCTATATGGAGGAAGGTGAAAGATTTCTCGTTCTCAGAACAAAATTCTTGTAGTCCCGTGATAGCAGTTGGTTCGTTTTGAGAAGCCAAATTCAACAGTACTGAAATATAATTCTCCATCGTGTATATTGTCCGCCAAAAGGAAGGTTTATGAAGAGAAGGCGTGGTTACTAAAGCCAACCAAAGTCTGCTAGGCTGCTAAGCTAACGCAAAATTTGAGAATCACCTTTAGGGAACAGGGCCTGGAAAACCAGGAAAATGTCGGACACTTGGACTGAAATACAAGAACACAAGCGTCGACAAGAAAGTCTTCGTGATCGCCTTCAGCGGCGACGGAAGGAACGCCAAGGAATTGGTGTCCAAGACAGTGATTTATCAGGTTTGTAGCCCTATGTGCAGCATGTGTTGTCTGTCACTTGCCTACGCTAAACCGGCCAATGCTTTTATCCACTCTTACAACGCTTATTCGTTTTACTTGAACAATCCTAGTGTGTGTATTGTGCAAAACGTGTGAGTACATTGCAAGTTGTGATTTTGAGTTCCAATTGAGTCCTCTAGAGATCTTATAAGGAAGTGTGGTCCCCACGAGGTAAAGAAAAAAATGTTTGACGTCTGTGGGTTTCGAACCCACTGGCCCTGATGATTACCCATAGGCCATCAACTGAGGGTGTGTTCCTTTGGGATGACCCAGATCAGGATCAGTGATCCAGATCACTCAGATTCATAGTGCATCAAACGAACCGAAGGATCCTTGTGCGGAGCGGATTCATCGGTTTCTTTGACGCACCGTGATCCGAGTGATCTTGGATCACTGATCCTGATCAGGATCATCCCAAAGGAACGTACCTTGAGCTGTGGGGCAGACGGAAGCAGGTCGAAGTAATCCGCGGGAAAGAGGATGTGAAGGGTGAAGGGTATGTGAAATGTTGTGCCGCACAATCCCAGTTGTGCAATTAAGAATTCAGATGATAAACTCTGCAGTGTAAATTTAAGTGCTGGAAGAAAACCAAGTAATTTCCTACCGAACATCGCCCTACACGAGAAAAAAATGTTTGACCTTGGTGGGATTCAAATCCACCACCCCAGATTTTATACCTGCCAACTTTTCCTAAGTCAAAGGTGTGAGACTTGGGATTACCATATTACCCACATTTCCGAAAAGTTTCTGTAACTTCCCAGCATTGCCGAATAAGTTCCAACAACTTCTGAACATTCCTGATGATGTTCTGAGGATTTCTAAAGGTTGCCAATGTCATGGTGCAAAGCTCGAAATCTCGTCGTGATTTTGTTTGCTTGTTATTTAGGACTCAAATGCGACACCTAACACCATTCACTGGACTATTTTGGATGGAAATTGTCTGGAATTGTGAGTCAGGCATGAAAAATTGTCCTGTATGTGTGCGATTGATGTTTTCAATCCACAGGCATGTGACACACATAATGTGTGTGAGTTGGCTGGTATAAAATTTTGATTATTGATGCACTACCTACTGAGCCACCAGGTCACTGATGGGAGCAGCCATGAGGACCTGCAGTTGCCTGAAGTGACTTACAATGACAACTTACAAAGGGTACAGTAGTCTACAATAACCTGTATGTACACTGCACATTGACTACTGCCTACAGTGACCTGTAATGAGCTGCAAATTAACTCTCACAGGGCTGGAGGCTAAATTTTGACAGTACTCGCCAAATGGGCGAGTGCCTTGAAGGATACATGAAAGAGAAAAAATTGAAGTTTTCTCGATTTTGACAAAAATTCATATGAACTAGAGCAAAAAAGAGCTATCGAATGGTAAAAGTTTTAATTTGAGATCTTATTTAGTTCTAGAGATATAAATGCAGAAAGTACAAGAAACATGAAGAAAGTATAAGATTGATCAGAGGTGAAGTCAAACATTTTTTGTCAGTTCATTAACGATTGCAACATCCCAAATGTTGCATGCGATGTTTGTACTTTTTTGCAATCTTGCGAAATTGCAGTACTCTCCACCAACTTAACGTCTTTTGAGTTGGTGTTTTTTAAAACTGTTTTGTTACTCAACTGTTAAATTAATTTTATTATGACAAAACAAAACCTATCAGAAATCACTCAGGAAAAGAGAAAATGAAACGTAACGCAAATCATTGATCAAGTTTCAATCGGACCGGACAATGCGAGACAAAGGTTCCTTCGACGATCAATTTGCCCATAATAATTGGTAACAGAAGGGGCTAGTTCAAGAAAAAATACCAAAGAACAGCCACAAAAAGAACACGGAATCGACTGCAGAGCTTCAGATAGAGATCATGCATTTTTTTCAAAACGGATAAACGAAGCGGCCACATGTTTGTGATGACAACAGTGCACTTATTGTGGTACGACAATATGGATCAATATGGTAACTTTGCGTTCGTGTACAGATTAAATAGAGGGAGAATTCTTGAGTTGTCTGTTTTATTCATCCTGAAAATGTCTATTGCCATTTGTAGCCTCAAATAAAGAAAGGACTTGAAGGCATTTCCACAGCTTGAACTTGAACAAATTAACTTTAATACTTTAATATGTGCATCAAACTACTAACTTCATTTTCTGAGGTCATTCTTTCTCTCCCCCTTTGTTAACCTTTTCTGTCTCTGCTACAACAATTCAGTCCACTAGTTGAAGTTCCCTCCATCAAGGTCAGTGATACAGAAAAAAATAAATCTCTCGGTTTAGGAGCAAAAGTTGATCGATGATCAGTGAGTATTCTGAAGCACGTGTCTGCTTGTTGTACTTGACGTACACATTCTGCCGACAATCGATGATAGGTCTAATTAGCTGGTCGCATGTGATTGGATCATAGTCGCGAATCGGAAATGCCATTGTGTAAACAAATCCCCAATCCCCAGAAATCTGAATATCGCTTTTTCTCGAATTCAATTTTGAGCACACAAGCAAAGTTTGGAGACTTTATTCTCGCTAAGTATATGACTAATTTATGTGAAAATTGGCAGGGAGCTTGCGAATATGCTGAATTTAAAAACGGTGTCTCAGAATTTTTGTTTTCACTTAAGTTTTTGAGATATGGCCTTTTCTTTCAAAAAGGTCACAAAAACTAACCATTCTGTTCTTAGAATATTTTATAAAAAAATAAGGAAGCGCTAAAATCGAAATCTGAGACACCGTTTTTTGGTTCAATATCTGTATAATAAATTCCACCGGAAATGAGAAGTGTCAAGGTTAAAGCATCTGCAAATAAACTTCACACATAAGACATCTCCTCTCAAAAAAATAACGTGTAACTTTATTTCCAAGAAGATTTAAGCAAAAGTGGCGCAAAATATGAGATATTTGCTTATTGAGGTTTAAGAAAAAGTATAGTTTGTTTGTAATCGCGTGAATATTTGACGCGCTAAGTGCGAATAAACAAAACCACTGTTTTTACTTCTGTGTATTCTTAAGAACGTCACCAAAAGATTCACAATTTGAAGACTTGACACTTGCCTAGGCAAGTGGGCGAGTACTAGTATATTGGTCACTATGAATGGAGTCGCTGAGCTGTTTATAGTAACACTTATCCCGTTTAAGCCATCAGCTCATGTAACAACACCAAAAAATAATTAAATTGATACCCTGTTGAAGACACCCCCCCTCCCCCCCGTAAACCATGTACCCTTTTTGGCTGCATGTCTCTGTTAAGGCCATTACAGTACATACAATGAACAGTGACTGCCTGACCATGGCCTACTATGAGTTTTGGTGACTTTTTACATACTACATTGACTACTAGTGGGCTATAGTGACCTACCTTGAGGTAAAAGCACCTACGTTGAGCTGCATGCGCTGACTGGCTGCAGTGATCATGAGGTGATATGACCTACTTTGAGATTTGAGCTCATACAGCTCAAACAGCTTCAAACATGTGAATGGAAACCAACAAATTGCCAAAAAAGTAAATGCTATGAGTTTACTTGAGAGCACTGAAGCTCAAGCTGCTTACAAATAGCAAGAGTTTTGTGCCAGAAAGGAAATTTCAGTAGGAAAGGCACTCCTTGATTGTTATGAGTTTCACACATGAAAAGGGACTATTTTGATAGGAAATTCAGTCATAAGTCTTTCAGATCGATAAATGCATTTGAGTTATGTATCACACCTTTTGCCCTTCATTAGCAAAAAACAAATTTTCATTTTAACAACGAATATATGATAAATCATTTAATGTGAACTGCGGAAATTGTAATTTGTAATTTGTTGTGATTTGTTTACCCACAAAACACTTAGGAGCTTGGAAGCTCGTTAAGACGTATTCGTGCACTCCAGATCTAACTGGAATTTGGAAGTGTTGGTTTTTGAGGAGAGGGGAAAACCGTAGTACCTGGAGAAAAAACCTCTCGGAGCAAGGATCAGAACCAACAACAAACTCAACCACACATGACACCGGAAGCGGGAGTTGAACCCGGGTTACATTGGTGGGAGGCGAGCGCTCTCACCACTGCGCTATCCCTGCTCCCCGAAATGAAATCAAATGAAGAAAAAGCAGTTCACGTGACTGTGTAATTTATTGTAATATTCATTTTTCATTGTACAGAGTATTTGAAATCACAATTCACCAGTACTCCCAACATACGAGACTTTACTTGCTCAGTTGGTTAGAGCATCTCACTCTAGCAGCACAAAGGTGACGAGTGCAATTCCCATCCAAAGCCTCAAAATTTTTTCAGGCTTAATCCCAATTTCTTTAATCACTGCGAGGATCATTTTCTTCATTTGATTTCATTTCTGCAGTTCACATAACATATTGTATGATTTAATTATTATATGATTTATCATATATTAATATTGTCATCACTTTATAGCCGGTGACGTCACATCATTGACATCACAGGCTAATGCTAGAGCCTAAAAGAACATTGCTGGTATCCAATTGCTGATGTCTGTCTGTCTCTGGGAGGTGGGGGGGGGGGTACTCTGTGAGATGTTGGGTGGGGGTGTGCTGCTGGAACACTGAAACATTTACCTTATCAGCGGATCATACCCGTAGAGCTTATAGATAGGAGTACTGTGTGAGTTGTGGGGAAGAGGTGTGCCGTTACTTGGCCGTGATACAAATTTCCCGAACAAGCACATCAAAAATTACACATGACAGACTCATGATCAGGGCCACAATAAACGCCACTCAGCATAGTTCGTGAATTCCCATTCATATGAAGCTTGAATCTATTTTCCTTTTTAGCCAAATACGTCATGAAAGTGACGTCATGGCTGATGACAAAGGCTAAAAGAACGGCACTGTCTGATATACGATATACGATGTACGGTATCTGTCTTCATCTGTGAAGCCGTGGGGGTATTCTGTGAGACATTGGGTGGGGGTGTGCCAACGGGACACTGAAACCCTTCTTATCAGCGGCACATGCCCATACAGCTTATAATATGGGAGTACGACCCCCCAGGCTTTGAAGTGTTTTGCGATCAACAGGAACAATTTAATGTTACTTCGAATGCACTGTTTTGTATACTTCAGGTCTGGCAGGATTTTATTCTCAATGTAGTCCTGCGTTTACTTAGCCGTAGTACAAATTTTCACAGCAGCAAGCACATCAGGACAGACTCGTCGATTTGAGATCCACTTAACTGCATGAATTCACGCACATGTTGTTTGTTTCTGTTTTCCTTTATAAATTTCCAAGCGGAAAAACACTGTTAATCAGTATTAGTTTTCATAGAGGAACATTTTGACTTCCGACCAGCTTGACAGCGACAATTGTTTTTCACTTTCTAGTGAAATTACAAAGAAAGATAAAGAGAAAGATAGATAATGAGAATCCCAAGCTGAGAAGCAAGTGGTTTTTGCATATATATAAGGTTAATACAATTTATTTATTCTGGATATAAATATTTTGGTGCTGTTTGCAAGCAAAGCAGAATATTTATCTGGCTAGCAACACTACAAGTACAAGCTGAGACCCAAAACAGGTTCTAAGAATAGGTGAACTGTGAGAATCTGCATCTTTCGCACAATTAAACTTCATATATCAAATTTCAACCTGCTTCATATGTAAATTAGACAAAATAAAATCGGGGGCTTGTTCCTAGCTATTCCGACCGAAAGCTGAAAAACTTGAATGAAACTAGTGTTAAAAATCCAAGTTACAGTGATGATCAATTAATTAGAGTCTGTAAAATCTTTACAAGATCTTTACTTTGGGTTATTTATAGTTCAAGGCGTATGTTGAACAAATTTGCATCGTCAACAGCTGCTTGTAATTTGAACCTTAGGAATATAACTCATCCCTTAATACACCTTGAACAAACGCAAGTGACAGAGCATTCTAGTGGAGATCTACTGAATTTTGCAAGGTTTTTTCACGCCTTTCAGGAGTTGAATACATAAAAAATGTAAGAAACAGAAGTGTTAGTGTATGTTGTCTTTGAAGAGAAGGGAAACTAAGAGTTTTATTTACTTTGCATGCAATTCTAATGTCACGCTATAATTAACTGTCACGTAGTCACGCTGCTCGTTACCCTGTTTTATGATAACCGAACATGTTGATTCCTTGCTCTGGCAAAGACATGTTACGTAATATTAGCCGCAGGTTGTTGGGGAAGGGGGAGGGGACCGCACAGCAGTGGTGTCCATAGGTTGTGTTCATAAATTTCACCATATTGCGGGAACAAAACGTCATTGGCTCTGCACGCATTGGGTGCCTATGTTTAAATTTGCAAGCAAGGTAATTTCCATGCAACTTCTCTGAGTCGATGCGAATGAGAGACAAATGTTTCCTGAGACTAAGAAGCAAGCAGGTTTGAAATAGTGAGTTGAATTTAAACATATTTGTACTTTACAAGCAAACCAAACAAAATTTGACATCCCATATTTATTCGGCTATAAGCTGAGTCCCACAAAAAAAGTACACAAGCTTGTTTCTAAAAACGGATTTCACTATGGGAATTTATTAGCAGTCCACTTGTCATTTTGGGTGGGGTGGCAGTGGTGTAGTGGTTAGCACATTGGTCTTCAGATCTGAAGGTCAGTGGTTTGACGCCCACTCCTTGTCATCATGTTGTTTCTTTAGACAAGAAACTTAACCCCACAGTCTCTCTCTCCACCCAGTTGTACAAAATGCAATGGAGTAGCATCCCATCTGAGGAGGAGTGGCAATACTCTCAGTTGCTTCATGCTACAGGAAGCGGGATAATTTCCAGCTGTGTGGACCTCCTTGGATTGTGTGCAACTTTACCCCTACCTACCCACATGCCATTTTAGAAACATAAACAAATATGCACGCTTTGGTCCCTTTGCAGATCAAGAAGACGACAATTTTATTATAGCTGACTTGGCTAAAAATTAAAATGAGGAAGCATTAATGGAACAAATTATAGAACAATTCTTTTACTATTTGAATCATGTTAATAGATGATAGTTTTACCAATTTCGAATGAAAATTTTGTGGATACAGGTAACGTACATTTCATGAAAGACTCCCTTGCTGAACACAGGAGAAGAAGGCAGGTCAGGTGAACTGAAAGCCAAGAAATTTAAAGAAACGCGAGTTGTGTGACATACAAATCATGTGGAACATCACAAAACCCAATTGAAACTTGATCATCCATAAGCTCTGAAAACTTATTGGAGAGTTACCAGTGGAAGTGGGAAAATATAAAAGGGTCAACTGCAGCTTACATTAAAATGTCTTCTAAAGTAAAATTGTTAACTTTTCTCTAATCTTTGCCTAAATTATTTATGCAATAGTATTTTTTGACGGCAAGTTTAAGTAATACTTGTTTTAGTTTATGTTGTTTTTGAAGAAAAGAGAAATGAAGAGCTTTTTTAACTTCATGTGTAATTTTAATGTCCTGCTAAAATTTCAACTGTCATGTAGTCACACTGCTTGTTACCTGGTTTTATGTAGGTGAAATACAAGTTGTGGGGGGGAGGCAGAGTTGAGGGGGTTGTGGTGAGACTGCACTGCAATGGTGTAAAACCCATAGCATGTCATAATATATTCACCATATTGTGAAACAAAACGTCATTGGCTCTGCGTGCATTGTTGCCTATTTTTTTGTTAGGTCATTTTATCCCTGCCTCTTATGTTTGCCCCACCCACCCTCCACTCATTGAGCATAAATTTCTCACATCTCTAAATGTTTCCTTCACTGCTTTAGGTACATCAACACCTCCACCAGAAAATATTGTGCAAACAGCAACAGAAGAGAGTTCAGCCAGTACCAAGCAGGCGGATAAAGTGGTCAAAGTAGATCCATTGCTTGAAAGCAGCCTGCTTGAGTGCTTGTGTGGTCCATCTGTGACTGTTCCTGTTGATTCTTTTCAACTGGCAAGCACACTTTCAGCTAAGGTACATTGAAACTGAAAATTAGCAACTCTCTTTGACAGGTCAAAATGGAAGTGAATGTCCATGAATTTTATGGGAGTCATATATCTCGAAACAATCTGGTCATTTGTCTGCCTATAATTTATATTTTGTTTATTTGTTTGTTAATTACCAACTTTTAATTCCCTATGAAGTTACATGTACTCAGGTTTTATTTGAAGAAAAAGGGCCTACATTGCGCTTCTCATCAGGCAAAAAGAATTTTTTGTTGGACATCTTGCATCAACCTTAACATATCAATGTTTTGACAAGCAAAAAGCAAATTAAAGTGAAAATGTCCAGTCAGACATACTTACAGCTGTACTACTAGGCCACATGCACCTAAATGGACTGTTCTTGCTGAGGGTAATTGTTCAAGAAATGTGCAAGCAGGTATTTATTTAGGTAATAAAACTTCAGTTTCTATGTCTTTATACTCTGAATAAGATCATAGTGTAACATGCCATCCTGCTCCCAAGGTAGTGTCTATTAGCTATTTGAGAGAGTACAATGACATGTTGTGATCTTTATCAGAGTAAAAAGACAGAGAAACTGAAGTTTTATCCATTTATGAAGTACCTAAGAATAAAAATGTGAAAAGAATTTCGATAACAACTTTAAAAAAAAAAATTCAAATCATCCAAGTTGAAATTCCCTACTCTACACTAGTAGAACTAGTTGATGAATGTGTCATCCAAACTCTCAGCATTGACCAGCAGTATTTTTTAACAAACACACACAGTTATCTCATAAATTATGTTAATGAAAGTATATTTTCTCTTTCCCGGACACATTATACTGCACAGATGGGCCCAAAATAGTGAAATAAAAACAGGAATCCCACACAACTTTTGCGGCTCACAATTTATACCAGCTACGTCCAAATTAGTGAGAAAGAGGAGATGTTACCACTGCTATGTACAGCTGTAGGTGCAGCTTAGTATGTAAAGCATGAGTATTTCAGTTTACATTTCATCACTGTTTATTACGCTTGGCAAGTATATCATTGTAAAATAATTAGGCCAATCCAAACAAGTTCTAGTTCAGTAACATTCAAAGAGTGAAGACCTAGGATTATCACTAGAGAAAGATTTCAAAGTTTCAAAGATTCCTGGGTAGCGACAAAACGTGGGGTAGGCCATGGCCTAGGCCATGAGGTAGCCCATGGTGTAGGCCATGGCCTATCCTATGGCCTACCGGTGGTCAATTTTCTGAAAACAGTTCCTAAAAACAACAGATTATAAACCTAAAAAAATGGCCTAAGCCACACAATAAGCCTACTAGTAATGAATTTTCCTAAGAATGCCTTGTTCGAATCTTTTATTACAGAAGAAAGAATTTTTTATGTAGCTTTTATGTGCATGCCCAACTGCATTTAATTTAAGACGGTCATAAAAAAGTTTATAACCAGTTTGAAAGAAACAACCACTTTTCCGGGGGAGGGGTTCTCAACAGATGTTCGGGTAGGGAGGTGGGTCAAACCCTGTTTAAGACAGAACAGATTTTTTCTGGGACATTTAACCCAAAATCACACCCTGTCTGGGACTAGAATGGGGTAAGGATAAACTGTTTCTTACATTGATGTTTAGAAATCTATTTACAGCTTTACAGAGTGGTTGAGCTGTTTGCGGTAATTAAGTATACCCTTACCACATTTAAGACAAACCCTTGTGAGAACCATACCCTGTCAGGCCGCACATCCCTGTTATTAGGACTTACGGAACCAGGTCGAACCAGGACATATTCCTATGGAAATTCATTCAAAATTATTGTATGAAACTGCAGTTATAATGTACCCCATTTCACGTCAGCTGAATTAGTTACTTTGCAACTGTACGAGTTGGCGGCTTTTGAATGCAGTGTAACTCAATGTTTGTCATAACTTCCCATTCAGATATTTTTTGGCTTGTGACGCATTCCTCACCAATTAATCGTGTAGGAGGCCATGTTTTTCATCAGATACAAAACACCGTATGTTTCAAAACTACAGCTAGTATTTGTATCTGCCGGAAAATGTTCTTCTTTATGGGGATCATGAAGAAGGAACTGATAAGAGTACATTCTTGGAAGCCCACTTTAAAGACACCCACTTTAAGCTATTACATAAGTCTTGCAATAATTTTGTCCCGACAGAAGGCTCATATATTTTTTTCTTCCATTAGCCCACTTTATGTGTTTTTATGGACAAATACAATGAGTGACAGTAGCTCCCATAAAAATTTAACCTAGCTGAACTCGCTTTACAGACAGTCGGGTTATCGGTGTACACTGTATAATAATGTACTGAGTATTTTCATTCTCAGCATTTAGTCTGTCTGGCTGAGCTAAAACTGAAAATGTTATTGCAAAGCAAAGTTACAGAGTATTTAAATAAATAGACTTTGTTGTGTTATAAACTATCATATTAAAATAGTTATTCCAATTGATCAGATTCATTCCATATTTAACAACAAGTAGAAACCAACAACCAACAACAACAATATTCTCCATGCAGTCATGCAATTTGTACCACTGATCACAATGATAAGACGTCATTGTAGGCCTTCTTGACGTTGTAATTCTTCAAGCAATAGACACATAAGCTAATATAATTTTCACACAAAAAATGCTCATATACAAGGTTCACTCTTATGTTTAAGAGCCAAAATATACCTTACCGTATTTACTCGATTAAACAACGCCCTTGAATAAACCCCACCCTCGATTAAACGCCGCAGATGGAAGCAAAATTACCAATAAACGCCGCCCTTGAATAAACACCACACCCAATCAGAAGAATGCGGCGTTTGTTCGAGGATTATAAGAAAAAATTAATAACAAGAATGGTAACACTCGGTAATCTACACATGAATGTTGTACATATCACAAGCCAGACAATTATGATTCTATCTCAGCAAAAAAGCGAGACATTGGAACTTTAAACATGTTTCTGTTTTACATAGTATTTACGAATGATTTACTGTAATTATTAGTGATTTAAGAAATATGATTTTGAAATAAACGCCGCCCTCAAATAAATGCCGCCCTTGAATAAACGCTGCATTGGAAAGGCGAAAAATTTAATAAACACTGCGGCGTTTAATCGAGTAAATTTATACAGTATTCGTATTTTTGCTGCAACAAGTGCAGTTCCCTCGCATTTATGCTTGATTATGTTGAGGATTTCAAGAGATTTAAGAGTAAATTGTTCTACGAAATTGACCACCAGTAGGCCATAGGATAGGCCATGACCTACACCATGGCCTACACCATGGCCTTAACCCCATGTTTTGTCGCTACCCAAGATTCCTTTAGGATGTTAGCCTGGTAAGCCATCAGGCTGCTGAATCACTGATAGACTAATCATACATGCACTTCTGGTGTGTTACCAGAGAGTGATTCCAGTTACTAGGTAAGTAATAGCAACAGAAGAACCAATTAATTTTCAACTGAGATGGCTAAATTGAGCTTTCTAAAAATTTGAAAAGGAAACCGGGACCTGATCTGCAAGTGACAACTGTAGCATCCCATGCAGTAGTCATTTTTTCTTTACATGTATGTTCTTCAATATTAAAGGAGATCTGTTTCTCAGATTTGTTTTCTCTTAATAACCAAACAGAGCGGAAATGATGTTTCCCATGAGGCATTGCAGAGCTTGTTACAGAAGTTTGCTATTCAAGACTTTATCAGGTTAGTGTTTCAATCTACAGATAACATCAGACATAGAACAAGAATATCATTTTCAAAGGTAAGCTAAGAAGAATTTTTCTTTCAGTATCAAACACGGAACATCACCAGATGGGAAGCCCTGTACAATAGTTGTGACCAAAGATCATTTAAAGGTGAATTTGTACTTTGGGATGCTGCGATGTCCATCTACATTATTAATTACATTAGCATAATTAACATTAGTTTATGTAGCTTTAAAGTTGGTAAAATGTTATGACATCATGCTGACTAAAGTTCAACCTCAATTATCCAGACTCAGTTGGACCTCTGAAAGTACATCACTTGCAAAAAATTTTGGATGATTTTAATTTCCAAAAATTTCTAAGCATTTTTAATCATCCAAAACTTTTATAGTACATTACAAAACTCTAAAGTACTTTCTTGGGTGATGCCATCACATATTCAAGGCCAATGTACATGACATATTGCTAACATTCGGATTAGGCTTTGCTCAGATTTCCTGATTTTATGAAAGACAAAAACGTTGAGATAAATTCCATTTTGCAGGTGCTATTTCAATCTTTGATCCAAGCCCAGTTTTATGATAGTTGCATGGCCAGTGCCAGTGGTGCTAGTCCTCTTCTGCTTCATCATCAGTCAACACAATTGAAAGGTCCTCTTCACTGTCACTAGCGTGTGGTTCTTCTTCTTCTGTATCTGTTGGTGACTGAGGTGATTGATCAAGAATCTCATAGTTTTTTGAATAAGCTCTTTGAGATGAAGAAGAAGAAACCGCTTGCTGTCCTCTGAGGACTACCGTATCTGAAGCCCTCCCATTACAATTATTGGAGAAGGTCTATGCTTTTCATCCTCAACTCTTGCATCAATACTGCCAAACTTTACGGAACTCTAGTTGAGACACTGCTTGAGAGCGACATAAGCTTGATTGAATTTGTGTAGTTTTTCCCTCCGAGTATCTGTAAAACCTTGAGGGTGCATTGAAACTATCATTTTCACAGATTTGCTTCAATTTAATTCGTGTTTTGTAGGCATAAATCTACTTTAGACATGATTCTGCAAACTGTTCAAAATTTGTCTGAAATGAGAGAAAAGTGTCCGAAAATGAAACGTCCAAATTTTTAATGTCCCAAATTTTTTGCAAGTTAATGTAGCCCGGATTATAGAAAAAAATGAATATTTTCTTAAAATAATTCGAAATTGCATTGCATAATTTGTCAAGCCACGTGTGAGCAACCATGGCGATTATCTCAAGAGCAAACTGTAGCAAACTGGAGTAGTAAATGAAACCTGTTGTA
Organism: Siderastrea radians; assembly: GCA_964017195.1. Lineage (NCBI taxonomy): Eukaryota > Metazoa > Cnidaria > Anthozoa > Scleractinia > Rhizangiidae > Siderastrea > Siderastrea radians. Next base: position 41,654,396 of record OZ024890.1, read on the forward strand.
ACCAATGACTTTTCCAATACTGGATGTTATGACTGTCACTCATTAATGTTTACAAATAAAACAGAACTACTGAGAAAAGTCTGCATAATTGAGGATTGATTGATTGTATTTCCTCTTAATTCTTGGAAAAACTAAAAAAAGTTACTAGTGCGCATAGTCCTGTAATAGTAAAGAAAGTTAAGCTACACTAGCACAGTCCAGTGTAATAGTTCCCAGTGATAATAATACCTCTTTTATTTCTTTGGTTATTACTGTTGCTGACAGCTCAGTGATCAAGACTGATCAGACATTATTGTCCTTTTTTCCTTACCAGTTAGCTGCTGTTCACAGAGACCTGACCTCAAAAGGTAGAACAGGCAATGTAACAGTTGTGTACTCAGTGCCCTGGCATTTGAGTGGAAGTGAGGCTGGGTTGATTTTGCTTTGTTACAAACCTCTCTTTTATCATTATACAAATGATCATGACCAGAAGCTTGTTGGCAAAAAAACAACGTTCATGATTTTTAAAAACATGAAAAGTGGTAAAGTTGCATCAAACCAAAGTCAACTGACAAGCCTCGCTTCTACTCAAAGACCAGGTCACCTAGCTATTTTTTAACTTGTGTTTTACTTGTGCAACTGGAGAAGAGAAACTGCCTGCACAAATACACGTAAATGTAATGCACGAATGAAAGAATGTAACACAGGGAGCCTTAAATTGCTATGGCTAGAAAGGCTGGTTGCATCTGGTTGCACATGACCACAGAAGAATGTACTATTATTCACTATAAATTTTGTGATCATAGGGAAACTTGTGTGCTTGCGGAATCCATGTTCTATTAGCTGCAACTAATGGTGAATCCAACTTCTGCCATCAAAATTAAATATTTACAGTTCAAATTTATTTTTTGTTTTTATTATATTAATTTATTAATATTTATTTTGGTCTATTTCATTGTCCTAAAACTGTGCAGGACAGTAGGTCACTTCTTTTAATCCTTTTCGATCATACTTGTAATATGGAAACAAGGTGGTTTGTTGCAATTAAGCAATTATGCAATCATGCAACCAGCAGGAGTGCTAGGGCAGTAAAATAATTAGCACATCAGTCCTGGATCAAAGGTCAATCAAATGACAAATTATTTATTTGCACCAACTTCAAGTTTAGTTGTACTGGATGTAAAATAACATGTAATGATCAATCATATTCATTTGAATCTTGTATTTATAAATTGATAAATGTATGTAATAAATAGATTCCATTTGGCCATGTTCATGTACTCTGATAATGCACATCAGTCATGCTAGCACTAGCCAAAGGTGAGTTGCACACTTTTTTGTTCTTACTACATTTTGACATCATCTGTGTATTATCAGAGTACACACACATAGCCAAATGGAATCTAATTGTTAAATAGTGTACAACAACTAGCTGTAGTGGCTTTCTTAACTTAGAAATTGCCACTGATAGATAAGGGCATAACTAATGTATGTGTAATGTATTTTGTTTTACATACATGTAGCTTTAAAACTCAGATAGGAGTTAAGAGGCTTTTCGTCGAAATTCGTCGAAATTCGTTCTCATTACTTTTGCACAGTACTGTATGTTTGTTGGTCTTGTTATTGTGGAATGTTGATAATGACTGTAGCAATATAATTCTTGGGTTTGACAAACATGTACAGGTCTATAAACATACATGTAAACTGCACACTTGTATTATTCTGTTTTAAAAATTTCATCTTGTTAAATAATTATTACACTTTATTTTCTGTTTAATGTGGTAATGAGAGAAACAACCATCATTTACAGCTGTATAATGATTTATCTGTACATATTTCAGAAGATAAATCAGCATCAAAGAAAAGAAAAAGAGAAAGGTGAGCACCCCAATTCTGTGTCTAATGCAAGGTTTAACTGTGCAAAGCAAATTTTCATCTTAATTTTGCCATTCGTGATAGTGGTAAAGGCTGTTTTTGTATTCTCACCAATTTCATCTTTTTTCTGAGAAGTGTAAAATAACCATTTTTTAGCAAATTATAATCTGCTTATTAATTTCTGTGAGCTGATTTCCCAGAAGCATTTTTGTTTTTGATGAAAAGTTTTCTTTTATACTTTAAGTGTCTGCCTGAATTAATCAAGAATTTATTATTATCAGGGTTAATAATGTCCTTGAAAGTGTCATTGAAAGGCCATGTTCAAGGTGTTTAATTTATGTACCTACCCATTGCATGTGATGATGATGCTAGTGGCAGTAATGATGATGAAGGTGATGATGATGATGCTGAGTAGGATCCAGGGGTGAGGTTGAGGGGGTTGTGAACCCCCACCGTCCCCCCTCTCCCCCTGTTTGACCTGTTTTTTGTCCAAAACCTTATTGAGGAAGGCTATTTCAAATGACGTGGTTTGAATAACTAGGGTAGAGAGGTTTGGCAAAAGTTTCAAATAAATTGGTTTTTCTTACTTTTGTCCCTTTTAATCATGCATTAAACCAGTGTGAAAAAGTTTTATTATTAAAATAAATATCTGCTCTTTCAAAAATTATTGGGAAAATTTACTTCTAGAGTCCAGACTCCCTTAAAAGCAAGTCTCAGAATTTGCGTGCCTGAGACAATTTCTCACTTGCCTGTGTTAAAAAAAGAAATTCTCAAGCTCATTAAAAATTGATGAGGCATGGACAAAGATCCTACAGTGTTTGATGAGTGATCGCCCTCCTTCTGTTGAACATTTTGTTACATAATGTGGGAAATCCTTCACATTTACTATCCTCCTGTCGATTTCATGATACTGTTCTAGTACTAAACATTGATGTTTACGGTCTGAATGCACTATTAAAGTTAGACTAAAACGGGATTGAAGCAGCGTGATCTCTGCAGTATTTTAAGTCTTGCTCTTGTCCTACGCAGTAAAAGTTAAAGGTCCATACAAGCTTGAATTGATTGAAGATACAACTTCTCTCGAGAAAAAAGCTGATCATTAACTGCTAAGTAGTTTTAACAACAATCATCGTTGTTGTGATTATACACTGGTACAAATGATAGTCTGTTAATAAATACTGCCACCTACTTGTAAATAAAAAAGTTTACAAATAAGTGCTTCAATACACTTTAAAACTAAAACATCTTATAAAATGTTTTCGAAAAAGTCATTTTAAGCGATTGCATGACTGATCATGACAAATCAACTAATAAAAGCATTAGACTTGACAATTTTCACAGCTTTGCTAAACGGTTGTGTATGCTGTTAGTGCTTATCTATTTATCTTTAAGTCAAAAGTCTTATACTGTAATTTGATGGAGGGTTTGCCCAGGTGCTTGCCCAATCTCAAAATCTACTTGTCCCCGACAACCAGAGGGGACTTTTGTCGAGTCCTACAAACCCTGTTTCAGAAAATCCTGGATCCGTTCCTGGTGATGATGATGATGGTAGTGATGGTGGTGGTGGTGATGATGATAGTGGTGATGATAATGTTAATGATGACGACAACGACGATGATGCTGGCTGAAGTATACTGTACAAATTAGCTTAAGTTTGTATTTTTCTGTTTAGTGATTCTAGCAGTACAGCGCCATCACCAACTCCGGCAGAAGCAAAACCAAAACTTGAATCAGTTGATGATATTGAGGTAAATGTATCATAGACACGTGCTGTTTATAGTGCTATCATGGCTGTAACCCTGAGCCACTTAGACATCAAAGACCAAACCACCATACAAATGAACCGACAAAGAATTGCAAGTCAAGCTTACAGCATTCTAACTTGGAAGTGGAATTGTGTTTGGCTATGCAGTACAGTATATATGTTTTCAATTGTTTGCATTACTGAGGGGGGGGGGGGGCACAATAACATTGCTGTGTAAACATTGTTTCTTCTAATTATTTTTCCTGTGACTGTAGACTGGTAAACATAATGTCTGCAAAGGCAAAATTTGCATCTGGAAAGCAAAAGTGTCTCTGACTAGATTTGAAAACAGTTTCTCCTTTCCAAGAAGGAACACTTGCTTTTGCTGCATGTTTTTCACACAGCTAAACTTACATGTAACAATCCTACAGAAATGGGCTAATGTTACAATGTTCCTGGTTTAGCCATGCCCTTAGTGGAAAAAGAGCAGCCCCCCTGCCCCAACTACTAACTAATTGTTCGCTATCTATTGGTAGACTGTTGGCTGTTTGATGACTAGCAGTTGACAGACTGTTCAAATCAAACACTTTGATTTGACTTTGACATTTCCAATTGTGTAACTACCAGAATACGATGCAAAATGAAACCGTGAGAGAAAAAACTGGACACAAAAATGCGATTGTTTTTTTTCTGTAGAAACAGTTTGTTGTATCCCTTTAATCTTTTTGTAACTAGTTACCACTTTTCTTTCATTACAAGCGGAGTGGAAATTGGGAAATACGGCTGTAGTGATTTGCTAAACTTTGCAAACATCTTGTAAAAGAATCGTTAAGAATTTGAAGAAGGACTTTTCAAAAACATTTTTTTTAAAAGTTGTTCCATCTCTTTTGGATAGGATTTTAAGAATCCCCTCCCTTGGTCTTGCTAGCCATTTGCTACTTAAAGATTAATTTAGTCTATCTTGTCCTTTGTTCACTATTTTTCACTTTCAGAGTCTTTTATCTATCCCAACGATGAAGGAGATGGAAGTAAGTGAAATAACGTAATTGAAATCTCTTTTTGACTGTCTATTTCACATTTCGGTCATGAAAGTTAAGGGAAAACCACATCTTATCTAATTTGTGTGTTGTGGTACTTTTTGCAGCCACGGTCCTTTGTTTCATGTACAAGTAGCCTCATGTCTAAAAACAGTCATGAAAAGATTATAATAGGAAATAATTTTACACTTTAAATGCCTGCATGTCTTTCTTAATGCCAAATACTCGTACAAAATTTTAAGGCTTTGTCAGAATAATGTACACACAATCTTTGTCTTTCTGTCCAGAATAAAAAAGTGGGAGATGAAATTTTGGATCTGCTCAATGTGCCATCACATAAGGTAAGGATTGTCAGGATTTAGTTGTGACAGTTGATGTTGAGGTATTGATCACTGATCATGGACTGCCCATCGACCACTACATCAAGTCCTCCATGGATCACTCTGTGGATTACCCTAGTGACTACACCATGGATTACCACGTAAACCATACCATGGACAGACTACAAGCAGTTTCCCTTTCCGCTCAGGGATAGTCAAGCAAAAAGAACACGGGTGATCACGAGCATGAAAATCGCGTGGACCAAACTGTGGATCACTGACCCCATGGAGTACCCCATGTTCCACCCTATGCACCACCCAATGGACCACCCTATGCACCACCCCATGGACTACCCTATGCACCACTCCATGGGCCACCCTATGCACCACCCCGTGGATTACCCTATGCACCACCCCATGGACTACCCTATGCACCACCCCATGGAATACCCTATGCACCATCCCATGGACCACCCCATGCACCACCCCATGCACCACCCCATGCACCACCCCGTGGATTACCCTATGCACCACCCCATGGACCACCCTATACAGTCGAACCTCAATTATCCGGACATCGATTATCCGGACTTTTCGATTATCCGGACTTTTTCTCTGGTCCCGTTTTTTTCAGGAATATTGACCTTAGATGTTAAAAACTTTAGGAGGTAAAAAAATTCAGAAATTATGTTAAAAGTCAGGAAAATTGCGTTTAAAACAGCGCATTACACGCTCCGGTTTATTCAGTAGAGGTCAACTGGAACACCAATTTCAGGACCGTTTCTTCAGGAGAAAGCGAAACATTTCTCTATGCAGTTAAATGGCTGATCATGAAAGCTTTAAGGCATCAACTGGTTGGTTAGACAAATTCAAAAATCGGCATAGCATAAGGAACCTCAGCATTCAAGGCGAGAAACTTTCAGCAGCAGAAGAAACTGTTGAACCCTTTTTACAAAAACTGAACAAAGTAATCGAGGAAAGAGGGCTGATACCGGAACAAATCTAAAACGCGGACGAAACTGGACTGTTGTGGAAATGTTCCTGGATTCAAAAAAGCCAAAGATCGTTTAACTGTTCTAGGTTGCACGAATGCTACAGGAACTCATAAACTAAAACCTGTTCTGATTGGGAAATCTGCGAAGCCAAGATGCTTCAAAAATGTAAACATGGATGCGCTCCCTGTCACCTACAAGTCGCAAAGAAATGCCTGGATGAATTCGGAGATTTTTGCCGAGTGGTTTACGAAAGAATTCGTGCCAGCAGTTAAACGCCATCAGCGTTTGCAGAACATCCATTCCCTGAAAGCTCTGTTTTTGATAGACAATTGTTCTGCACATCCCGATGAACTCAGCAGCTGTGATGGTTCTGTAACATGCATGTTTCTTCCTCCGAACACTACCTCTCTCATTCAGCCGATGGATCAAGGAGTCTTGCAAGCGATGAAGAATCGATACAAGAGAAAGCTTCTCCAGAAAGTTATTTGCACTCAAGACCTCGATCACACACAGAGCATTAAGGACATTGTAAAGCTTCACACAGTGAAGGATGCACTTTACATGGTTTGCGACGCTTGGGATGAAGCAAGCCCAGAATCCATCCGCAAGGCTTACAACAAACTTAAAATCCACTCTGACAACAGCCAGCCAAATTCAGAGCCTGAAGAACAGCATTCTGCCGAGTCAATGGTTGAAATGCTTCAACATGTCCAGCAAGTTGGAAATGAAGATTCGCTAAATGCTCACGATCTGGAAGACTGGCTCAATCTAGACAATGAACTCCCGACTACAGAACAGATGTCAGACGAACAGATTTTAGCGACTGTAACCGGACATTCCAATGAAAATGAAAGTAGCGATGAGGAAGATGATGGTCAGGAGGAGAAACAAGTTTCCAATTCAGAGGCAGCAGAATGTTTTAAAAAATGCTTGTCCTGGATGGAAGGATAGAACAGTGTTGACCCTGTTCAAGTTATGCAACTTCGCTGTATGATGGACTTCGCCATGCAATCTCGTTATAAGACTTTAAAGCAAACTAGTATGTTTCAGTTTTTTAGAAGCGATGAATAGGTTCTCATTTATAAACACTGAACGTGATAGACCTTCACACATGTATTTGCAGTCATTGAAGCAAACTTTTAGAATTAAAAATGTGTTATCTTTATTTCTTTTGTTTACATTGTGTCATTAATATTCATATTTTCGATTATCCGGACTATTTACCCTAGTCCCACCGAGTCCGGATAATCCAGGTTCGACTGTACACCACCCCATGGACCATCCTATGCACCACCCCATGGACCACCCTATGGACCATCCCATGGACCACCCTATGCACCACCCCATGGACCACCCTATGCACCACCCCATGGACTACCCCATGCACCACCCGAAGGACCACCCTATACACCACCCCATGGACCACCCTATGCACCACCCCATGGACTACCCTATGCACCACCCCATGGACCACCCTATGCACCACCCCATGGACCATCCTATGCACCACCCCATGGACCACCCCATGGACTACCCTATGCACCACCCCAAGGACCACCCTATACACCACCCCATGGACCACCCTATGCACCACCCCATGGACCACCCTATGCACCACCCCATGGACCACCCTATGCACCACCCCATGGACCATCCTATGCACCACCCCATGGACCACCCTATACACCACCCCATGGACCACCCTATGCACCACCCCATGGACTACCCTATGCACCACCCCATGGACCACCCTATGCACCACCCCATGGACCACCCTATGCACCACCCCATGGACCACCCTATGCACCACCCCATGGACCACCCTATGCACCACCCCATGGACTACCCTATGCACCACCCCAAGGACCACCCTATACACCACCCCATGGACCACCCTATGCACCACCCCATGGACCACCCTATGCACCACCCCATGGACCACCCTATGCACCACCCCATGGACCATCCTATGCACCACCCCATGGACCACCCTATGCACCACCCCATGGACCACCCCATGCACCACCCCATGGACCACCCTATGCACCGCCCCATGGACTACCCTATGCACCACCCCATGGACCACCCTATGCACCACCCCATGGACCACCCTATGCACCACCCCAAGGACCCCCCTATACACCACCCCATGGACTACCCCATGGACCACCCCATGGACCACCCCATGGACTACCCTATGCACCACCCCATGGACTACCCTATGCACCACCCCATGGACCACCCTATGCACCACCCCATGGACCACCCTATAAACCACCCCATGGACAACCCTATGCACCACCCCATGGACCACCCTATGCACCACCCCATGGACCACCCTATGCACCACCCCATGGACCACCCTATGCACCACCCCATGGACAACTCTATACACCACCCCATGGACAACCGTATGCACCACCCCATGGACTACCCTATGCACCACCCGATGGACCACCCTATACACCACCCCATGGACCACCCTATGCACCACCCCATGGACCACCCTATGCACCACCCTATGGACCACCCTATACACCACCCCATGGACCACCCCATGGACCACCCTATGCACCACCCCATGGACCACCCTATACACCACCCCATGGACCACCCTATGCACCACCCCATGGACCTCTGTATGCACCACCCCATGGACCACCCTACACACCACCCAATGGACCACCCTATGCACCACCCTATGCACCACCCCATGGACTACCTTATGCACCACCCCATGGACCACCCTATGCACCGCCCCATGGACTACCGTATGCACCACCCCATGGACCACCCTATGCACCACCCCATGGACCACCCTATGTACCACCCCAAGGCCCCCCGTATACACCACCCCATGGACTACCGCATGCACCACCCCATGGACCACCCCATGGACTACCCTATGCACCACCCCATGGACTACCCTATGCACCACCCCATGGACCACCCTATAAACCACCCCATGGACCACCCTATAAACCACCCCATGGACCACCCTATGAACCACCCCATGGACCACCCTATACACCACCCCATGGACCACCCTATGTACCACCCCATGGACCACCCTATAAACCACCCCATGGATCACCCTATGCACCACCCCAAGGACCCCCCCTATACACCACCCCATGGACTACCCCATGCACCACCCCATGGACCACCCTATACACCACCCCATGGACCACCCTATGCACAACCCCATGGACCACCCTATACACCACCCCATGGACTACCCTATACACCACCCATGGACTACCCTATGCACCACCCTATGGACCACCTTATGCACCACCCCATGGACTACCCTATTCACCGCCATGGATCACCCCATCGGCTGTGCACCGCCCCTTAACTACCATGGATAACCCCATGTACCTCCAAGAGATTTTCCAAAGCCTATTCTTGCCATCTCATCTCCAAGATACAATACAGCCTTATTAAAGGTCAGCACAACAAAAAAGGTGCCCATTTTTGACCCCCCCCCCCAAAAGAAAGGTGCCCATTTTTGACTTTCTTGTTTGTCTTCGAAACAATGAACCCTTGTAGCAATCTTTCACTTGCTGTGATTGCCCATAGGCCATTTTCAGAGTCCAGATAGTAAGTAAGGTACAACTTACAGTGGTTCATGGGGTAGTACTTGGACAAGGGGTCATAATTTTCAAATCAGCAAAAAAATCACCCCAAAATTCTTGGAGACCCCCTTGATCTTTTGTGATGAAAGTTAGATTTGCATTTATTAAATGTGTTGCTGCTAATTTATTCTTGTTTCATAGGAACAATCTACAGTAGAGAAGTTTAAGTCTCAGGGGGGAGCATTCGTTCATGAATTCTGTGATCATGGCACACGAGCAGACTGTAGGAGGAATAACCCACAGGGTCAGCCCTGTAGAAAGGTGAAGTACGGTCCTGATGATCTGCTCATTCATTATTCATTTGCCATTTTATGACGTCTACCTAATGATAAAATGATATGACATCTACCCAATGATAGAAATTTGAAACAAGTTAGATTTTTGTCGTGACGAATGACTTCTTTGGACAACAGAACTGAAGCAATGTTTACCAGCTCTTGGCATTTGTCTACATCCCTGCTAGTTTTACAAACAGCTGCTAACATATTCCTGCTATTCATGCCACAGTTGTAAGGCTTCTATCATGTTAGGCAGCTTTTTGTGTTCATGTATTGTTTCTTTCTCCAGGTCCATTTCAGAAAAATTATACAAAAGCATACAGATGGTAAGTTTTTGGTGTCTCAGGATTGAATATTGTACTGCTAGTGTTGTTGTAGGTAATTTTGCATGTCTGGATGAGAATCTTACTATCTACAAGTATTTACATACATAATATATCAGCTCACTGACCATTTCTGAAAAGAGCTTTTCAGAATCAACACACAAAAAATATTATAGTAATAATAAATAATTTGTTGTATGTTGATTATTAAATTAAATAAATTGATAAGACATAATAGAATAATAAACTAGGAAAGAATTATTTTCATTACAAATGTACAACAACTAAGACTACACTGTACGAGAGTGAACATGTGCATGGGCTGGGTTTAGTTGTGAAACAAAACATAATCATGTGGATTACAGAACAGCTTCTTAACTTTCTATCTGAAAAGAAGTTTAAAAAAATTGCTCCAAAGTGTTGTTCAATTGAATAGTCAACTTAAGAACCACACAACTTGAACCAGGCTGGATTAGAAATGACATGTATGGATACAGGTTTGAAATGGTGATAATATTATTTTGTTTACGTAGAATCCCTTGGGGACTGTTCATTTCTAAACACTTGTTTTCATATGGACACTTGCAAGGTAAAAAATATTTTTTACATATTCTTTGATCGCCTGCATGCAGACGTCTCCTGTTGGGAAAGAGGAGACGTCTGCGCGCAGGCTACAGGCTAATTCTTTGAGAACAAAAATGTTGAGAGAAGGTTGTATGATGCATGTTATTGATGAACTAGGGTAAGTCATTAAGGAGAAGTGTTTCCAAATCTCTTGGCTACAAAGCATTGGCTAGTGCTTCGATCCTTTAAGGGGGACACTCTTAACTACCATACCATACCATGGAAGTTCCTAATCATTTTGTCTTGGAAACCCTAACTTCCACTTGGCTTGTAGGCCACATTTGTTCTATGGGAAAGATAAGGTGACTAGAACAGAAAAAAACTTAAATGTCAGATTATAAAAAAGGCTGGATTATCTCTGATTTTCAAAAAAAAAATCCGAACATTACCTCCTTTCTTTTTAATGCACAGTTTTGGACTGGCAGTAGCTATGCACCCACAATGACGATTTTTAGTAGTCAGATGTTCATCCTCATACATATCACCAATCTAACCGCACAAAACGATGCAAAACAACATATGACAAAATACCATCCACAAAAACCCCTTAGCAACAATATCAGATCTGTAGACGCCCCTTAAGTTGTTACGTTGAAATGGATAAGGCAAACTCACTGCTATTGTGGTTTTTTAAGTTAGAGTTTATGGCTGTTTGCTGTACAGCCAACAGCTAACACTTACTCAAGAGGTTTTACCTTTGCAGCAGTATGGCAACAGAGAGACCTCAAGTTGCTGAGGAATCTCATTAATGTGTCTTATGACAACTTATCTTCAGTATTACACTGTAGCTGCTTGTATTCTCAAGCTAGTAAGCTATGAAAAAAAAAAATGTTTTTTAGTTCCTCGTTCTTGTGGATGAACTCACATTTTCTAGTTCTCATTTAATATTGCCCATTGTACTGGCTTTTTCAGTATGTTCATTATGAGGTCGACTATAGTGATGTGGAGATGAACAAAGAAGAGAAAGGAAAAGACAAGAAAAAGGAGGAAAAAGTATAAAATGCTAATGTAACTAAATGATATTATTGTTAATCTCTGGAGGTAAAACATTGCATTTACATGAATCACAAACACATTCGTATCATTCATTCAAATCCCACATGCTTGTTTTGTCGTTTATGAGTGGAACTGTCTCCCTAAGGAGATTGTCACATATAACTCCCATTGCTTACCAATAGATTCTCTCTAACATTTTCAAAAATATATAGATTTAGCCAAGCCTAAAAGCGGAGCTCCACATTTCTCTTTCATGCTTATTGGCCCGTAAAATACAGTAAATTTTAGTTGTTCAGTTATTCCCCAAGAAGTGAAAAACAGCAAGGGAAAACATGCGGACCGCTGAGGAAACTGTGAGTTGGCTTATTTTTCGTCAAAGAGAAGACTTCAACACGACTTTCACCGACAGCCCTTCTTGTAGCATTCTTTCGAAAAATAGCTTATTAAGTTCAAGAAGAGTACTTGTAAAACTACAATTGCTAAACAAAAAAAAACACTTAAGTTGCTTCCGGTAGCGACTCGACAGACTTTTCCATGCAAATACACATTTCTCACTGATTCCAATAAATCTCTCTCGCTGTTTAGTTCTGTTAACCGTGAAACTTTTTTCGAAATCTATTTTGCTTAAATAAATAATATGTTCCCGGCATCAAACCGTTTACTGACAAAAATTACCCCAAAAGGTTTTTAACAACTTTCAAGCACACGTATAATTTTCAAGAGAAAATGGCACAAGGTTTTCAACCGCGAAGTATTAATCGGGCGCTTTCAAGAACACACCCTGAAGTAATTTTAGGAAGCCTTTAGAGTCTCATTTTAGCAAAATAGACTTAAACCGAGAAATTCTTGCTTATAGTTACTTGAATAAAGATTTCATTTCGATCTGTAACTAAAGACACACTGAAATGGCTTACCGGTTAAAAACAAAACGAACACGAAAACATGTCACACTGAACTCACTCACTGAAACGGCGATTCTAAGTTTAGTCGCTAAATTGGGACAGAAAAGTCATTCACTTCAAACGAGGAAACCAAAGAACATAACAATATAAGGAAAATAAAATATTCCACAACTGAACAAAAAACATAAGGAACTTTACACTCAGACTCTTCAGGTGTTGAATACTAAATTACGAATTGGTCAAAACAACCCAATGCATATGCGTTGCCGAAGAAAAACAACCTACATTGAAAAAACAACACAGACTCAGTCTAGAATAGTCACGATTTCTACTTTTCGAATAAAATACACTGGAATTGCTCTAAGAAAAATATTGAAAATTACGGACTAAAGTTCAAAAGGAAATTGAGCTTAATTAAGTTAAGCCTAAATGTTAGATTGCTCACTAATGAAAGTTCCTTTAATGAATAAACGCAGAAAAAAGACAAGGAACCTTCAAAAACGTGAAATGTCATTCACATTCAAGGTACTTGAATTGTTTGCCTAGGAAAGCAAAGTGCATTCAATTTTTCCCTCGAGTGAAGTTATTCGCAAGCCGGCAAACGGGAACTGCAAGGTAATTTCACAGCTATTTCAAACAAGTTTTTAAAACATTTCAAGAAAATTACCTTAATTAAAACAATTTTTACAATGTAAATCCACAATCAAATCTGTAATTTACTTTACCACTAAACTGAAAGAAGGACTTGAAAATCTAAACGAAAGTCACCGGGTTCTTTCCAGATCTCCTTAGCTTTGAAAAAAACAAGTATGTCGTCGAACAAGGATTTCTTGCCTTCAGGCTCTCCAATATCTTCTATATGCGCCATCGAGATTGAAGCAATCCTTTTCCTTTTCATGATGAACTGTTCCCGACGTGGGCAATCGATAAAAATCGATATCGGAAAACCGTTCGATAAATCGATAAATATCGATATCAATCACGTAAACGTTATCGATTGTATCGATCAATCGATAAAAATCGATACTCACAACTCTTCTGGTAGTTACTATTATCGATGTTATCGATTTTTTCGATTTTATGGATGAATGTCGATCGTACATGTCTTAAATTTCTGACATTGATTTTGTTTTTAAAAGACGTTTAATCGCAGTAAAATGATTGCGGTGGCTTTGTTCACGAATAAAACTGTATTTTGTATTTTAGTAAGTGTGGTTTATTAAGCTGGCAGGATAGCTGTGCTGTATCGACCCGAGTATCTGCGAAAGTGACATCTCGGCTATTTACCTATCTAAGCAACCGCCAAGAAACGTTTTGACTGGACTTGACGGCAATCTTTTGTTTGACCCGATATTAGAGCTGGTTATAGAGGTTGTCGTTATTATTAAAGCTCACATATTTCGACACAAAAAATGTTACCGATAAAATCGATAAAACTGATTGAAAATTCGATAATTATCGATTTCTCACAACGAATCCGTTTATCGATTTTTATCAATTTCAGATACAATCAAGTAATTTTCTCTATTGTTATCGAATGTTATCGATTATCCATTTTATCGATTGCCCACGTCGGGACTGTTACAAGTCTTCATTCCAAGAATGTATTACAATTATCGTATTGAAAATCCAGCGTACGAGGAACCAGTCGCCATATTGTTTACTTCAGCTACAAGAAAAGATGGCATTCCGCCTCCCCCGGTCGGGTTGTCTTGGGACTCCCCTCACCCTCCCCCCAGAGTCTATACGGACGGACGGATGGACGTACGTACGCTGACGTCAGAACCAAAATTTTTCGGATCAACGGGTTACCAAATTTGCTTACCCATGGTGCTCCGCGAGCTCTGCTAATATATTTAAGTCTCCCATATGTGTGAATTGCAAATATTGTTTCATACTTCTATCTTTTAATTCAATATTTATTTTCTTTATTGTAATACTTGGTGAATGTTGCAAGATTTTACTGACCTAACAGTATTTTAGTGTATATGGAAAAGCTAGTTATAGAAACAGGAAAACGTTATTTACTCAGGTACATTTTATGCTTAACATCTCAATGTCCTTTTCCTTTGCAATGACAGATGCCCCTTACAAAAACAGCCGAGGAAGACAACAGAGTGATACTCTATCCTCCTCAGGTAAGTTGATGAACTACTGTAATACCTTATCTTGTTTCAGTCCACGGAGACCCAGTTGACTTTATACACGTGTCGTACAAAACATGTCCGAAAAGCTTTAAATATACTGGACACTCAAAAAGCAGACGGTGACGACGGTAGCTTGTTGTGCGGTCTTCTACACTGAATGGCTTTTTCGTAGGATGTCGTTGAACTGTGCAAAATCTGATCATAGATTTTTGCCAACCTTTTTATTTTGCGTTGGGAACACTGTCCTGATTAAATTTATACCGTAAAAAGAGGGTCACTGTGCTCGATTAGGAGAAAACAACCGATTTTTTCTCTGAATAACTCAGTTTTCCTAGAAAACCTACCAAGTTCCGAACGTTCGCGCGCTAATCATGCAAAAATGATGTTCAGAAAGAGTGCGCAATTAAATTAAATGGAATCACCTTAAAACACTCATTAAAAACTGAACTTTTTTCACCTATACTTCCTGCACCTGGGTGCTTGAGGGTTGTACCTTGTGACATTGATGATAGTGTGCACTGGATAGTTATCCCAAGCTTTGTTTTATCGTAAATAAAAACCTCTTAAAATCTACCAACAGGCGACCAACAGGCGACCAACAAGCGAAGATTTGGCCGCTGTCAGTTGATTATTTCCTTGTAAGCAGGGAAGGTAACCAGGCCCTTGCTGGATACTACACCTGTTAAGTTGCCCACCACTCCAAAACATTTTCAGATCTTTGTGCTAGCAGACACTATATAGCTTGTACATTTGTACATACGTTAGTGATGGTCCTTCTGTCTTATTTGTCAGTGGATTCAGTGTGACATGAGGTACTTTGATATGTCTGTGCTGGGGAAGTTCTCTGTTGTCATGGCTGATCCACCATGGGACATACATATGGAGGTACTCACTGTTATTACTGTTTAGGTATCTTAAGTGGCGTGAATACAATAAAAGTGAAGACACTTTCAGTGGTTGTGTTTTCACTGCACCTGAGAATGCTTTGACTCAAGTGTCTCACTCTATCCCAGTAGTGTTGGGCAGTGTGGCAAAATGCTGGGGATAATCTCTTAAGTGAACTTGCGTTTTTATTTGTATACTCATACGTTTGTTCGTTCGTTCCTTCTTCCTTTAATTGTTTATTTGTTTATTTGTTTTTTTATTTATTTATTTATTTATTTATGTCTCATTTTTATTTGCGGCACAAAACGAAAAAGTTAAGTCGATAAAATCACAGAATGGGGGATGGCAAAGAGAAGTCTATTGAGCCATGTAGTACTAGTGTTCCTTGTTGCAAATGTAAGGATCCCATAGAGGGGGAATAATATTACCGGTACTTCTCGTCTATGAATCTGTAGCTTAGCAGTGAATACCTGTATGCCTTACATTCCTTTAACTTTATGCTTCCTTGATTTCTGTTATTAAACCTAACTGAAAATTGTACCATTGCAGCCAAATTACTTCATCTAAAACTTACAAGAGATCACCTTAGCTCAAATTTAAAAACCTTTACCAGACCTCCCTGTATTACGATGTGTTCCTTTCTTTATTATATCCCTTGTTGTTTGTTAGCTTCCTTACGGCACCATGTCAGATGATGAAATGCGCAAACTGGATGTCCCCTCTCTTCAGGATGAGGGATACATTTTCCTCTGGGTAACTGGACGGTCAGTACCTCAACAGTTCTGTTGAGTTAGTGTAGACAGTACAGTTGCAGTAGTATCCATAATAGAAATTATTTTGCAAGCACGCGTTGGATATGAGGTGATAAATAACCAAGGAGTTACGTAGCACCGAGTTGGCTATATTCACCTCATACAAGCGCGAGTGGAATGGTTTTATTAAATTCTCAACTTTGTTAGAACGGCGTTACAACTGCGCCGTCTTACAGTAATGGCAATTGAAATACCTTTCGTCATCGTAGGTTTTTTAAGGTCACGGACGATTGATTGATATGTTAATGTCATATACTGGCACGGGTGGGAAGGAAGAGGGAGATATTTTAACCGTGGTATTCTTGGAGACACGGGATGGTTTATGCAATTGACTATTAATTGTTATGTTAATGACGAAATGAAAAGAATTTCGTCGTAGTAGATTGTTCAAGGACGGCGAAGATAAGGAGAAATATTTGGCGTGTTTAATTGGGTTGATGTAGCTTTTGTTTTCTAGAAAATTCTGGTTTGATTATGAAAACTCTGTCTTCAACTCAGACTAATTATCTCAATCCACCCATTTTATATCTAGCTCAAATGAAAAGAGAACAAAAACGCTTAAATCGACACTGAGATAGTTTTGTCAAATATCAAAATATTTAGCGCTGAAAACATGCTTACACTTCAACCGAGTTGGTTGGGGAACACCTTTCCACAAGCAGTCACGTAAATTGGAGGAGGTGATACAGGTTACGCATTTTTTAAAACTGTAAAATACTGAAGATGTGAGGGCTGTATTGTAATGTCAGTGGCTCACAAATTAACTCCAGCTTGTAAGGGCCGTCTTTGATAAACCACGGATTTTCTCGTTCTTTTCTACAACTGATAACTCTAGAAAAAAATTGTCTTGATGTAATAATAAAAATGTTCACTACAACAGGTTAACAGAGTCCATTGTCTTTTATCCTGTTTTGTCTTTAGTGCGATGGAACTCGGTAGAGAATGTTTGAAGCTTTGGGGGTACGTAGCCATATTGTTTGTGTGCGTACGCCAGCAGCCTATTGTCGTTTAACTTTAGACGCAAGTAATTATTTTTACTTTCAACAGCTCCACTTATGCATTACAACTTCGAAAATTGAAGATTATGCAGATAATTCACAAGTTTTATAAATTACCGTGCGCAATGCGATTAGGCGTGTAGTTTGTAGCCTTGACAGGTATGCTGCACGTTTTCTTACACTGTGAACAAAGCTAAGACCATACCAAGGATGGTGTTTAGGTTGCTTGAGTTTTTTTTTTAGTTCTTTCAAGTTGCCACCTGAAAATAAGATGCCAAGTCAAGTCTACCATGTGGCTATTAAGTTTGCGTGTTGTTTCATCGCATCAGTTTTCAACGCGAGACTACCTCACTTATACTATCGTTATTTTCAACCAAACATACATTATTCTGGCCATGTCGCGCACATGTATGTTTTAACGCTTTTCAGGCAACCTTAGTCCACGAAACAGCTGTATTCATTCACGTGCATGCTTGTGTGTGATAGGCTTAGTAAGTAATTCGAATATTACTTGACTGCATGGACCTCTCCTCAAGTTAACTTAGCATCTAGTGTAAAGTCGACCATTGATATGCTTTACGCTGTTACTGATTAATTTCCATTCTTGTGGGATATGGACTGTCCAATCAGAACTCCAAGGCAGCACAGGACACCAGCCTATTCTTACGTCCTGGAACAATGATTGGGCCGTCATCCCGCATGTCAGCAAGCACAGTGTTAATTGACGAGGAGCTCTGTGCTGTAAATCGGTTTTCTGAAACATATTAGATCATTTATTACTTGAGCTGTCCACGAGTCGATTTTTAATATTCAGTGTTTGTCGTTCAACAGTTATGCGAGATGTGATGAGCTTATTTGGGTAAAAACAAATCAACTCCAGCGGCTGATAAGAACAGGAAGGACTGGTCACTGGCTCAATCACGGGAAAGAACACTGCTTGGTAACACTGTCATTTGATTGCTTGTGTATGTAAATGTAAATGGTGTCACGCATTTGCCATTTTGTGTTCTGCTACAAGCAGAAACGCTATGTAACCTTAAAATTGTGAACCATGACTGTAACGAAAGAAAAATCGGAACCAATCAATGGGAAGAATTGACAAAGTCCGAACTACGTACGGAAGCGAGGGCTGATCGACTCCAGTGAATTCGCTCGGCGACCAAGTTGGTTGCATGGCTTGAGTTTGCAACATTGGGCGGCGATGCCGACGGCAAACCTAGCAGAGGGAGCGGCTCTGGGTTGTTTCTATCCGCAAACATGGTTTTGCCTCCAGTCCGAAAATATTTTCCCAGGAAAAACACTTTAGTGTGTTTATCCTGATCGAGGTGCCATCGATACATGCAAAGAGATCAGTACAAAATTAGCTCTGAGGTTTCTGTCGGGTTCACCGTGGCCAATTGTTGGAACACATGTTCCCATTCGTGGCCAATTTTTTGTGTCGGTGTGTCCTTCTTCTAGTAAACACGAGGCTACAGTGGAAACTTAATAAGTAGTTTTGTTCGGCGCTGTGTTTTTCAGCACGTTTATAACGCAGTTGGAAACTGGGTGTTTTAACCGTTAACATTATCGTTAAAAAGGCGGATTAAAGGACCATGTAGGGATTGTGGTGCCCTAGAACAACAGGCGCATAGGTATCTATGCAAGCAAGCGAGACAACAATGTAACTAGTCTTACCAGAGAGTCTTGCAACAGCAGCGAAATGGTTGAAAGATTAAGTGCCCGTTTTAAAACTTTTTGTGAGTTCTTGTCGCGTCATGTACTTTTTCTACCCGTAGTGTTTTCGTTTTTGTATTCTGTGGTAAACAGAACGTTTTTCTACAGGTTGGCGTGAAAGGAGACTGTAAGAACTTTAACCGCGGCCTGGACTGTGATGTACTTGTTGCTGAGGTTTGTTAAATCTGGATATGATAATTGTTGTTTTAGATACAAATATTGACATATCAGTCGCAAAGGGGTTTACATGAGGAAAGAAATAATGACTCCGATAATTCGTTGTCAGAGGTTTTACCCTTTTTATTCAAACAGTTCTTCAAATTGTTAAGTTAAAAAAAATCCTAGTTACATTTTGCAAAATACTGACCAATAGCGTTTAGTCAAAGTGCTGTTGATCATCTTTCATCTGAATTATTATTTTCGTATTTCATCCACAGGACCGTCTTGCACGTTGTAATTAATAGTACCATGGGAACGTTCCTTCAAGATCTCTATCCACAGTCCACCAACTGCTTGGGTACTCTTGCAAAACCCTACATCCCTGGTCGAGTAACGAAGTTATCACTCATCCTAGCGCCCTCATGCAGTTATTGTGTAGCTTTCTATAAGCTGATTTGTTGACTTAAGTATTTATGATGTTGGTTGAATTTTATTGTAAGGTGCGACAAACAAGTCACAAGCCTGATGAAATATATGGAGTAATTGAACGGCTTTCACCCGGAACAAGAAAGATAGGTATGTGATCCTCTTGAAAATTATCATGATGTTTATTCCTTATTTCTTAGTTTGGGAATTGTAATCAGTCATACACATGAACTACATGCCCAGTTATTAGGGAACTTAAGCAACCACGACGGCAACGCCAAGGAAAACGTCACTTTAAAAAATGACTTCCAAATATTCCAAACGTTTTCGTGATAGTTTCAACTCGTTAAATCTGTCTAATGTAGCCGAATAATCCGGGAGCTGACTCTGTAAGGACGGCGTTACAGTTCAGGTAGAAAAAAGAAAATTCACTGTCGTGTGTTCACGTTCTACATAAAACTTTGAATTTGGTCATTTCTCGTTGTTGTTTTGCAGAGGACGGCAAAGAAATGTACAAAAATCTGTATCACACGTGCAGAGTCATTGTTTTGCTAATTAAACCTTTTGTTTTGTGACGTTCTCGTCAGCCGTCGCCGTCGTGTTTGCTTAAGTTCCCTAATATTAAAGCTTCAGCAGGGAATGCAAGTGAAACGGTTTTTGTATCGTTTTTGTGTTGTTGCAGAATTGTTTGGTAGGCAGCACAACGTTCAACCAAATTGGTAAGTTAAAGCACAACTTTTGCAACTGTTTTAAGTTTGCTGTTTTGTTGTTTGATGATGAAAAACTATATACTGTTACCAAAGATAGCAAAGGAGTTGTTTTTAAAACCAGATGCCATCTTACATTCATAAGTAAGCTTCAGTTTGCAACGAGATTTTGTCAATGAACATTAATATATGAAATTCATATATTTGAACTGCGGATAAAGACAGAATTGTATGTAGATCATCGCAGTGAAGGTGTTTCGACCTAAGCGGTTGAAAAGAAGAAACCTGAAAAAATTCAGGCTTGAACGGGAATCGAACCCATGACCTCTGCGATACCGGTGCAGCGGTCTAACCAACTGAGCTATCAAGCCAACTGGGAGCTGGTCAATTGAGACTGAGTTCGTATCTATCCCGTAGATGGAGAATAAATGAAAATTAATATATGAAATTCGTATATTTGAACTGCCGATACAGACAGAGTTGTATGTAGATCATCGCAGTGAAGGTGTTTCAACCTAAGCGGTTGAAAAGAAGAAACCTGAAAAAATTCAGGCTTGAACGGAAATCGAACCCATGACCTCTGCGATACCGGTGCAGCGCTCTAACCAACTGAGCTATCAAGCCAACTGGGAGCTGGTCAATTGAGACTGAGTTCGTATTTATCCCGTAGATGGAGAATAAATGAAAATTAATATATGAAATTCGTATATTTGAACTGCCGATACAGACAGAATTGTATGTAGATCATCGCAGTGAAGGTGTTTCAACCTAAGCGGTTGAAAAGAAGAAACCTGAAAAAATTCAGGCTTGAATGGGAATCAAACCCATGACCTCTGTGATACCAGTGCAGCGCTCTAACCAACTGAGCTATCAAGCCAACTGGGAGCTGGTCAGTTGAGAGTTCGTATTTATCCCGTATTTAACACCACTGCGATGATCTACATACAATTCTGTCTTTATCTGCAGTTCAATTATATGAATTTCATATATTAATGTTATTATGTGGTTGGAGCGCTGCACCGGTATCGCAGAGGTCATGGGTTCGATTCCCGTTCAAGCCTGAATTTTTTCAGGTTTCTTCTTTTCAACCGCTTAGGTTGAAACACCTTCACTGCGATGATCTACATACAATTCTGAGATTTTGTCACTTATGTCGATTCTGCTACAGTTTGCCTGTGGCAGTGTTTGATATTGTTGGCGTTGCAGTGTTAGCGTATAATATTTGTATTCTGTTTACGCAGGATAACTCTGGGAAATCAACTGGACGGCGTGCGATTGTTAGATCCAGACGTTACTGCACGTTTCAAAAAACGTTACCCCGACGGAAACGTGCTCAAACCGCCTACTAATAAAACGTGATTAACCAAAGATACAAGAAATGCGGTGTGGACTAAAGCTGTGAACTTAGCCAAACTGTCGACAGTACTCTGGCGATATTCTCGAGAAGGCAAGAGTCAGTTGAAGAGCAAGTCGCTGATAGTAAATATCTTCTTGTATTTCCTTAATAAAAATTGGAAGGAGGCGTTTTTAAAGCGTTCTTGTTGATTACTGGTGTTGAAAGCAATCATGGTAAGGTTAGGGCTTAAAATGTTGCTTGAAGGGCGCCAATGAAAACCGCCTTGGCAAGCTGGGCTCCCTTAAAAAATAAATAACCAAATAAAACGTATTAATAAAGTATAATCATATAAAATATACTAATTAATAACAATTAATAAATAATTATTATTATTTTAATGTAAAAGAGGATATTTCCAACGAATGACTGACAAGATTAGCGGAAAGTTGCTACTTATCGTCTACGTATGCATGTGTCACGTTCTGCAACACGGGACGGTGAACCATCTAGTGCGACTTTCAACCTCCTTCCAACAACATCGTTGCACTACACGTATGTCAAACCATTTCTAAATGATGTCCTGGCGAAAGGAAGGGGTAAATCTGGTTTGAAACACAAACTTCCAAGTGTAATCACGGAATGGGTGGCCGAATCAACGCGCAAAAAACAAGGTGCGAAAAGGCCAATTTTATGTATACTCTCGCGAGCGGAAATCTGAAAGAAAATATAACACACAAGTTGCATGTGGTCGCGCGCGAGGCTGAAATTTGAGCGACTACTAAATTGGCGAATTTAGTGAGTTAGTCAAAAATTGCTAAATTTTAGTATTCGACAATTTCGATACTCGTTATCTTATTCCCCTTGCCGCCCCCATTTCGTGATATTGAAACGGGTCTAATATTTGATGTCCAGAGAGAGTGTATCCCAAAATCCAAAGTATTGATCCAACAAAGATTATGTACTTATCATATGGCCGTCCCGTTTTTTCTTTCAATCTTTTGTCTTTCTTTTTTTTTTCCTTGGGAAGGGCAGCGTTTGTTTAGTTTCGCGCGCATTTTCCACGCACGCATTTTCATTCGTTCGCAGCTGTGATGTATTAGAGGACAGACGCTTTGATGACGTCATCATTGGCAACTTTTGTCCCTTTATTATATAAAATAAATAAGTTCCATCTTGGTGTGCCTCTGTTCAGTAATATGCACGGATGACGTCAAAATGTGGTAAGAACATCAGTGACACACTCGCCTAACGGCTCGTATGCCACTTTTTTCTTACCACAGTTTTAGGTCATCTGTGATCTATTACTGAACAGGCGCACGGCAACATGGAATCTATTCGTTAAAGAGACTCGAGCTGAGGTGAAATAGTCACCAATCCCTCCCTATGTTGTGAAGAAAAAAGGTAAGACCTGTATCTTCCTGAAACGGAGAAAGTTCGTCTTATTTAGGATGATTTTAAGGTCCGAAGCAAGTGACTCCCAGAGTGAGGAGAACTCTGGAATCTTTGAACATCGAAATGGTTCTAGTTCTGGCAATTGTGACATGCTTTTCTTCTGGCCTTTAGACCTGCTGATAGTTAAACAACTACGTAGTGATTAAAAACTTTTCATGTCCAGTGGCAAGTACAGCTGTTCAACTGTATGGTAACTTGTGACGGCCACGCAGCCATCAAGAAGATGGGAGAAAGCCGGGATTTCCGGCGTGGTAGGCAGCAGGACTGTCCTCGGAAGAGGATGCTTTCAGTGTCATTTTTAAGTGACTATTTCGCGTTAAAGGCATCCTTGGCAAAACAAGGGGGTTAGTTTCTAAAAGAACTGAACTATGCTGCTGTGTCGGTGGGGAAGTGAAACAACGGAGTCCATAAGGTAAATTGGCCACCGTAAAGAAATTAGTCTCCGACGCAGCTCTTGGAGGAGCGTTTCGTGACGACCATATGAACGGCTGCTTGGGAGACTATAGAGAAATTGAAAGCTGAAGTTTTGAGCGTTAGTCCTTCGTCAAAGCGAATAAAGGAATTTTAAGTTGCGCTTGGGTTTTGTAGAGAAGAATGGTTGTGTTCGTCAGAAATAGTAGCCGGAATCGTTCGTGTTTTCCAGATTTCGGGAAGTTGTTATTAAAATTGGATAGTCGCTAACTAAATCGCTTAATTTATTAGTCGTTAAAAATAGTAACCTTAAGGTTTGTATTTTTTGCACTTAGAGAAGTTTTCAATGGAGTGTCGAAAGTTATTCGCGTTTTACTTTGGTTTTGCTTACCACGCTCTAAGTTTGGTGAACCAGTTTCCTGCTCAACCTCGTTCCCAGAGTCATGCAGTGTTTCCTGCTCCACTTTCTCAACCAATCTCCAGATGTAAAACCAACCGTGACGTGTTCCGATCCCATGTGTTTTTTGTGCTTGACGCTAATTACTTGTATTGTTTCGATATCTGACGGGGTCCTTTTGTTCTTTGTTTCTGTTGTGATTGTAATTATTACTTTGATTTTGGTTTTACAACACCGAAAAAAATCCCTTTACAAAGCCGTAAAAAAATTCATGCCCAGTCTTCCGTCTTATTTGTATCTCTTATCCGTAATGTCATCCCCATGCCCCTTTAGTCCCCGCTGTTAGTCGCAGCCGCGCGTGCGCCTTAATTGTTGAGAGAAAATACTATTTTGTGACGTCATAAGTAGTTCAAGCTAATTGCCAGTTTTTCGGTGACTGAGCCTAGTCGGCTTTGATAAATGAAAATGGATAAATTCGCAGCAGAAAGACCATTCTTGGAATACGTGCATGGCTACCCCGGAGAACCAGACTGGCTGAAGGCGATGATATACGGCTTTGAGTGTTGCGAAGAACCGGACATTTTAGAATTGAAACAGGTGAGTAATTAAAACTCGCTGGTTATTCCCTCTTCGTTGCAGGAAAAAGAATGAGGAGTAACTGGAGAATACCTGCCACTTTCTAAGTGTATCTCTGAACTGGATACGCGGATACGCATTGAAGAAGTCGTGTTTCTTTTCTAAGTGTATCTCTGAACTGGATACGCAGATACACAGTGACGAAGTCGTGTTTCTTTTCTAAGTGTATCTCTGATCTGGATACTCTTAAGTCTCTCCGCATGAGCTGTATACGCGGATACGTGGATACGCATTGAGGAATAATGTTTTGTTTCTAAGTGTATCACCAAGTGGATACGCGGCCGATACGTTGATAGGAAGTTAACTGATGTGGATACGTTGATAGCGGAGCCAGCGCGCTAGCGCGTCAGCAGAGCTCCATTGCTAAGGAAATTTGGTAACCTATCAAGCCAAGAAATTTTGTTAGTGACGTAATAATCACGTGTCCGTCCGTCCGTCCGTACGTACGTACGTCCGTCCGCACCACAGGGTTACCAATACACTTCATACACTGGATATAACCCTGTGCTGAATCCCATGTGTTTTTGGCGCGAAATCGCATGTTGACCCGCGTTGTAGCAAAACAAGCAGAGACAACAAAAGTCAAAAACAATTTTTTTAATGCAAAAAAAAGTTCAAAAGAATACTTAGTTGTCTTCTTGGTGGAAGGGGAAAAGTTCAATTTAGGCGAAAAAGATTAGGCGATAAAGTTCAGGCGAAAAGTTCAAATTTGCCTTGTCGGTTCTGTTCAAACTCGGTCGGCACACCGCTTGAGTTCGCAGCTTTTCGCAACGGTTTCGACGCCAAATATAGCAGAACTAGTGCTTTTTGGTTTTTTTCTCTCCACAACCATGGTTTTTACGGCGTTCCCAACACATTTTGCCAGGAAAAACACCAGCATTTTCATGCTGATAGGCAGCTTGTCACGAAGAAAAAAATAAGTATTAAAATTAACTTCAAATGTGTCAATAAGCGCTCATGGTCAAGTGGATTAACATCTGGTTTCATATGCCGACGACCCGGGTTCGACTCTCAGCGAGGGTAGGAATTTTTTACTTTTCTTTTTTCTTTTCTTTTTTTTTTTTTTTTTTAATTTAACGACTTGAATGAGAGGGTTTTCACAAATTAATAACTGCAAGCAATAAACAAACAAACAAAACAAAAAGGGGGCTCCGCTTTTAGGCTTGGCTAAATCTATATAGTACAATTAACTGGTGACTGGTTAGTTGGGCGGTTTGTTAAAGAAAGGAACAACTGTAGTCAGCAGATGCAAGTTTGAAGAAGAAAACATGGCTTGTGAAATTTTCTCGGAGGACATATTTACCCGAAGTTAATGCTTAAAGGATCTTAGTTTTGAGGGTCGCAAACAACTACTCAACCGTCAAAAAATCCTGCCATACGGTATGCATTGGCTATCTTTTTAAACTACACGCCTTAAATGGTGGGACACGTGGTTCTTATAAACATTGGATAATGAAAGCGGTTTTCAGCCACACTTTTAACTTGTTATCAGGCTCTATTTTCGTTTCGCTTGGTAAAATGTTCAGGCGGGAGTGAGCGACCCATGTAAGAGGATATGAGAGCAATGCTAAACTTTCGACCTGATCGCAACTCACCACTCTTCTGGATTCTAAATTACAGTACCTTGCGAAGAAATTCGTCAAACATTCTACATCAAAACTTTTTTGGTTTGATGTAAAAACGTTTTTGTTTTGAAACACCTCATTTTTCAACTTTTTGCTCGAAGAAAACCATTTTCTGCGTTTGATGTAACAAATACAAGATAGTTTAATGTTCCTTTTAAGGTGATTCCATCAAAAAAGAAGTTGTAATGAGAATTTGCTGAAACTTTGCACAGTTACTAATTACACCTAGTACATTAAAAAAATAAAATAAAAAGAGGGGGTCACCGTGTCCGATTTCACGCTACGGGGCTGTAGTATATAGGTACTTTGCTATCTTTAGACAGCAATATTAAAAAACCTATCCTTGTACTAGAGACACCCATTACTTCAACAAAGTTATTACTAGCAATAAAAGATAAGCATTATTCTTATGATAGAAGAACAACGTTACAGTAAAACGTCTTAAAATTGCCGTAACAACTAAACTACTTTGAAATAATAGGCAAATCGAGCGTCTGCACGGTTGCAGTGAAACGCCTAAAATCTGACTGTAACAGTGAATCAGCCGGAATATTTCAAAATTGAATAATGAAAAATTCTTCAAATTTGAATATATCATGTAAAGTCGTATTTTCCTTAAATAAATGGCATAAAAAAGTGGGGTCACCGAGTTCGTTTGGGAGAAAACGACCATTTATTTCTCTGAACAGCTCAGCTTCCATAGGAAACCTATCAAGTTCCGAACGCGCGCGCGCGCTAATCACGCAAAAAATGACGCGCAGAAAAGATGCGCAATGCAATTGAATGGAATCACCTTAAGGGGAGCAATATACATAGATGCCTTCCCCCCCCCCCCAACGTTTTAGCCTTTTTTCTTAATTATCTTCATGAGATTTCATTCAATCCAAAATTGCTATCATAGGGTCATATAGTGGGAGCTCCTATAAATCTGAGAGAAGGGGGGAGGGAAATTGATGAATTTTAAGAAAACGGAAAATTGTAAAGAATTAAAAATTAAAATTTAAAGTTAATAATCAATAGATGGACACCAAAGCAGTCCACAAACAACCCCAAGTGCTCTTGCGTGGGTGTATACAAAAATTTAATCGCGCTCTTTTATTTCTTTCTTAAATCTTATCCTATTTCCTAAAAATTCAGGTATATTCCCCCCTTAAGGAAGAAAAAACATTCCTTATGTTACTTTTGAGTTACATGTATCTATAACCTGAATGGAAGATTTGAAGAAAAAATCTTGTTCGAAAAGTGTTTCTGGTTTTGTTTGACACCCTGATTTTTAGACGACAAGTGTGCTTGCAATAACTGATCAGCCTTCTGGTATTTCAGAATTCCTTAGAGACTAATTCCCCATTTGTTGTCTCAATAGATGTTGGTAAGTCTACGTCTTCAAGCTCGAGTTCTTTATGAAAAAGAGAGGAGTTTATCAATCAAGCTGGACGCTTCCGAACAGAAATCTAAGGAAAGAGAAGAACAACTGCTGGGAAAAGACCAAGAGATAAATAAAATGCGAGAAAAGATAGCGATTCTGAAGCGACAGATCGGCCTAGAAAAGGTTCGTTTAAAGTTTTCTCTTCAAGAATCAAAGCGTGCTGCTGAGAAAGAGAAAATTGAGTTAAAAGAGGAAATGGAAAAGGCCGCGATAGGGTTCGAAAACGAAAAAAGAGCACTGAAGAAAGTCGTTTTGGAGGGTCGGCAGGAAATTGCGCTCGTACGAAATCGTTTGGAGAAGAGCATACGAGAAACAGCCCTTGTAACTGCCAATTTTAAAACGTTTTACGACGAGTACCTTGATTTACAGAAACAGCTGACAGCTTCTGAGCAGAACTTAGTGCCACTGAAGATGCTGATTTGTGAACTTGCTAAGGCCATGAATTTAGAGCCTGAAGAATTGCAGCTCAGACTTGATAGATTAAAAATTGCTCTCACAAGCAATGAAAATGTTGGAAGTGTTAAAGAACTGTTCATGAAAACACTTCTGGATGAGGACAAAGATGAAGTTACCCCTAACGACTCTCAAGTCGCCTCCGCGCCCGCGGGGAGCAGTGCATCAGCCAGCTTTAATGATCCCCAGCCCCCTTCGTCCAGCAGCTTTGAGCAGAGCGACCCCTCCTGTCCTTTCAGTCAAAAAGTTCTGCCTGAACAGTTGGATAATCCGTCACACAAAGAGGCAAAGAGCCGGAAACACAAGACAGAAAAAGGAAGGATGGTACGGCTAAAAAAGCTTGGTTTTAAGACTCCCAGTTGGCCACTAAGACAGCACAATTCCCGGTAAGTTATGTAAAATAAAAACGAACATTGTCTTATTTTTTTTCCGTAAGTGATAACAGCACACGGTGCTGGTAGGGCCGAGCATCAGAATTTCAAATTCAAGGCAAATCAGGCATGGGTCTCCTCCCTCTCTGTATTGTCTCCCGCGCGCGACGTTGGGCGGAAAGCTAGACCATGTCTACTGAAAGGACACGTTTCTTATCCAGACGCTTAGGTGTAGCTTTCTTGGGATTATTCCAGACAGAACTGACCACATTGCACTCAATATAGACGGGGGCCCGTGTTCTTTTGTGACTTTTACTCTTAACAAAATAAGAATATAACTCAATCTTCTGTTTATCCTGCTCCCGATAACGGCATGAAAAACTAAATGTAAAATGTTAATCGCAATGGGAAGAATAATTGTATCTATAAGAAAAGTCAGAAAACAGGCTATTTTTTGTAATTTTTGTCATATTAACTTTAGAACATCCAATTGTGCTATAACTAAATTATATTCTTCATTTTGCCTTTCCAGGTATTAACCCATGCGTCTCTGGAGGACACAGTTTTCTTCTTCAACTCTGAACGTCATCATTTATTGCCATATCGCGTTCAATTTTTCTTTCTTACATACTTGATATGTCAACGTACACCTTGCAAAAAATTCTTTTCACTGTGTTAATCTATGCTGTAAGCACAAAAACTTGCAAGATTTAATATATGTCTACTCGTAAAGAAATAAATTTGAGCAAATTCGCATTATTGTGTTCAGATGTAGGACAATGAACATAAGCCACAGTTGTACCACCCTTTTTCTCCTTATGCATCAGATGACTACAATTGACCAATACTGAGGTATGCTTATTTTTAAAATTTCCCACAAAATTACGGCACGCATGAGCTGAAAACTAAAACTTCACTGACTACAACGGCTTAACTCTTGTCTCAGTGGCCAATGTCTTAACCTATCAAGGTTCGCCAGTATCTTTACACCGGAGATTTCACTGGAGAATACGTTTTCTGTACGTTTGGAGGACGAAATTCAGACATAAGGAACATTTTAATATCTGACGACCAAAGAAAAAAACTTTAATCTTATTCTAAAAATCCCTACGTTTTTACGGCGTATTTCGCACGCGCAATGGTCATGTTTGACTGTGTAATTGACTGGCGAAAAATGTCTGCGCAGGCGCCGCGCAAAAAATCACGTGGTAGGTTTCCGTAAATGTTATTGGTTCTCGGTGAGAAAATGCTCTCTAGAAGGAAAGAGAAATGGCCGCCGGTTAAGAGTTGACAGACTTGTGGTTTTCTTACCTTTTTGAGAGATCAAGGCTTGTTTTATGGCCGATTTCAAGCGGACCTTATTCTATGGAAAATATTCCGTTGGGACACCGTTTAGCAAGTCGCTTCCAGCCTGTAGTCGGGTACAAATTGACGTCTTGACATGATGTCTTCGCCAGAAAGGGCTGCGAAAAAGGTGAGTTATTTTTGCGTTTTTTGATAGTGACAGTCTCTTGCCACGTGGTACAAAAAGATATTATAAAGGAACGAAAGAATGATTCTTGAGCTTTGTGTAGATATATGAATTAGCTTGTACCACGTGGCAGGGAAAGTGCATTGTTGTGTGACATGCAGACTATTTTTGCATGTTTTATCTCGGATTGCAATCGGCGACGCGACCTGAAGATCGATGATTCGATAAAGTTAAATTTCTATACAGACTAAAGACAAACTGTGATCGTGAGATTGAGAAAATTTTCCAGCCATTGAAGATAGTGAATACCTTATTTCATGCATTTTTTCGACACGAGCTTAAATTTCGCGATGTTGTTGTTTGTACAGGCAGCTATTCAATAGAATGTTGCAGTAAATTCGGTGATAGGTGTGTTGGTGCTACGTAATTGTGACATTTTGATGCAAGCTGAAAGCTCATTTTCTTCACCCAAGTTAAGCTTCTACATGACTTTAAGCATAATTTGCAGATTTACACGTTATTTGTTTCCTAATTTTTGCGATCTTTATTTCCTTGTTTTATATCTCTGACAGCAAATTTTTAGCAAGTACATTTTTACTCTCTGCTTTAAACATTGCTTGATGAGCAAGCCAGAACCATGCAATACTTCTACAGTGTTATATATATATATATATATATATATATATATATATATATATATATATATATATATATATATATATATATATATAACTTCAAATTTCTTGTGTGGAACGGTTTTCAGAGAGCGCTCAACTTTTTAGGAGCAGTATTAAATTATTCAAAAAGGTTCCAGGCTTCAAAAGTATTTCATCGATTTAATGCGACAGGTCTGTTTCGTATAGTCAATGGATGACCACACTCTTCAAGCAATTTTATTCGATAAAATATATATATATATATATATTAATTTTTAAGTTGGTTTAAGTCATCAGTCAATTCTTTATTTGCTGCTATCATGCTATCATCACACTAGTAGTGTAACCCTAAAGGAATTTATTTTATTTTCATTCTGAAACATTTTTATATCCCCATTCCTTTTTTCTTGGGGCCCCTCCCTTATACACCCATCTGTCAGCTCTGATCTGTTTTCAGTGCATAAGAATATACTCTTCTTACAGTTATTCTAGTCATGGAGCAAATTACAATATTACTGGCCCAACACTGGCAGTCACAAATTTTCATGCACTTGGCATTCAAACTTGATTTAAATACTTTTTAATAACTTTTATGATTTCTGCTTTTCCTAAATTGTTGCCTTTGCACCAGAAATGTTGGGGCAGGGTAGAGTTTCTGATAAGTGTGCACTTTTTAGCCCAGGATTGTAGACTATTTGTACCGTGTTTCAATTAAAGGTATTTAGAAGGCATTTTAGTTCTAACATCATTCTTGTCCAAAATTTTAGTCTTTATAAATGCTTTCAAAATGTATCCTGTCTCAGATCTTACCACATTACACCCTCCTTTGTTGATCAGAATAAAAAATGCTTTCTTGCCTCAGTTTTGTTTCGAATGTTGTTAGTTATACAAAGGTTGATCCAAGAGGTACTTATTGATTAATTAACATGTGTATTATATGCTTTTTTTTCAGACCAAGATGAAACAGTTCTCATGGGAGGCTAGGCATAAAAAAAATGGAAACACATGTTGGCAATAGGACATTATTTATGTTGCATGGTGATGAATGTACACATATGAAAGGACAATATTTTGTGGAGAGAATACAAATAAACATGATCTTTGCAGCAGCACTTCATATCTGGTTGTTATTATTATGGGGGAGGGGGTGACTCCTTTACTGCATGTTTGTCAAGACCACTGCAATTCAGATGTAAGTTAATTGTAACTGAGTCTTGATAATGGGGTGTTCACCTGCATGCCAGCAAGTGTATTTAACAATGAGTTTGCAAACTTTAGCTCTATAGTGAACTAAAGACACTTGTACTGGAATCAAATCATGATTGGAATTGGTTTACTTCTAACAACATTGTGGTATTTTAGGATTTTGCTCAATTAAATGTTTTTCAATGCACCCAGGATTGTTTACTTGCACATGTCAGCTGTGATGACATTTTACAATGTGGTTGTTTAGTTTTGAACTGAGTAGGTGCAATAACAGACAAGCTTGCTGTAGCTGAATTATTTGTACCTGTTATTATATGGTTACTAATAGCACGACACTCTGCAAGCCAGACCTTCATGTTTAACAATCTCAGCATCCAGTGTAAACATTGCATAAGCCTTTCGGTGAGTTGAATAGTATTGAAAGGACTCTTAAGTAGCACAAATAGTGTACTGGACTGGCAAGTCTTAAACTTTAGCAGCAACAAAACAGTTGGGCATTTATCACATTCCTGGAAACCAGGTTATATGCCTTCAAACATAAATCATTCTCAAAGCTGTTTGGGACTCTGTGCTGTCCTTGAAGACTACTGCTAATTATTGATGTTCACAATAATCTTGGAGAGGCCATGGTGCACCTGCAGTTTTAATTTCAGTGATCTATAACTAATGTTCAAGCAATTGCAGTTTAGTGCAAAATAATGATTAATATGCCTTCTAACAGCCAATTAGAATCGAAGTAGAATAGGCATAACCAGAGATTTAAGATTTTCAACCAAGAAAAGGGTTGCCCTTGAGTAAAAAAAACTAATGACAACAAACAACTGTTGTTAGAATGTGAGAATCTGAAAACATTTATTGTTATTCTTTACTCTAATTTCTTTTAATACATTTATAAGATTTTTCTAGAGGTACACAATGCAGGCACCAACTCCACCCCAAAGTTATGCACTTCTTTTAGCCGTGGGTCAGGCACGATATTATTCTGCAATGCAAAACACTGTCTCTTTATAGGGGTATATTTCTTTGTGAACTTGCCATATTTTAAACTAGTGTTGACACCGATTAAAAATGGCATTACATTTTCCTTGACCAGCTGTTTTCCCGACTGCAGCAGAATTCGTAAGAAATCAATTATTTGGACAATAAAATGCTCCATTTAAGCTTACAACCATGTCCCATGTGCCAAAAATCCATCTAACGAGCGATTTCAGACTAAATAAACGTAGAGCTCGTTTTATATCCGACGCCAAACGTCTTCGGTCTAAAGTGAAAGAAACTATGTTTTAGGAAATGAAAAATGCTAAAACGAGTCTCAAAAGAAACAAGTTATAGGCGGCGAACACAACAACAAATGGTTCTATACATCCACAACCGACCTTGTATCAAACTTATGGCCCTTAAATTGTTCTCGTTCCTTTTAATTCTGCGTTTCTTGTCAATCTAACAGTCAACACCACCCACGAGAAAGAAAGAACTCCAAGAAATATTTTAGTAGCCATCTTGAATTCAAGAGCGTGATCACGTGGTCGCGCGTCAACCAATCAGACATTTTTCGCCAGTCAAAACTGTGTAAAATTTCTACATTTCGGCGCATGAGCGGTACGGCGTATGGATCGAAGTCGCTCCAGTGTTGCCAACATAAATGTGGCGAACAAAATTAGTTCAGACTTCGTATTACTATTGGTGCATGACAGGCACGGCCTCTGGACCAGGCCGTAAGTGATTTTTAAACTGTTCCTCTAGGCTTAGGATTCCCTATTCAGCTCAAGGAAATAAAGGGAAGGGACTTTCATATCAAGTGCCGAGGAAGCTCTACGGAAATAGTGAAGAAAGAGATGCAACGTTATTGGCAATTAAGACGGTTGCATAAAGCTCGATCGACATTAACAACATGGTCGGCTATTTTAATTAATTAATCAATCAATCAATCAATCAATCAATCAATCAGAATCAATCGACCCGATCAATCAATCTTCATTTACTTATTTATTGAGGGTTACTAAATAGTGCATAGCACGAATAAGTCTGTGGCTCGCATGCAAATAATGTAAAAATTCCAAAAGGACTGTCACAAACCCAATAAATAATTGTGACTGATAACTTGTTTTCAATATCAACTTTTAGAACTTAAGAGCGACTCTCAGTAAGAATCAAGCATTCAGCGGCAGAAGTTGAAAATTGATTTTTTTTTTCACTTTTTGCTTATAACGAGGTTCGTTTCCTCCAGAAGCGCTTTAATTTGGGGGAAAACGAGAAAATCAATTGCCACGTTTCGGGGGGACAAAATCACAAGAATAAATAAAGTAAGCATCATCAACCTGCATCGCGCTGACAAACCGTTATCAAGCGCACAGAAAAAGGCAGACACTTTCTATCCTGAGAACAAGTCTTTTCCACACACTAGACGTTTGTTAAACAACAGCGAAATTTACTGGACACGAACGATTCCAATATAAAAGGTAGGTTTTGATGATTAGAGAGGTTTCTCATTATGACTGTCTTCGCTATGTCATGGGCAGTGTCTTCTCTTTGAAGGAAAAAAATAACAGAAAACGTACAGGTCTTCAAAGACGGGTCCTTCATTTCCATTCGACTCCCAAGTGAGCAAAATCTTGTACGCACGACCCCTCATTAGCCATCTGTACAAGTTTTTCACTTCCAAGGGCAAACAATTAAGAATGGGAATTAAAAATTACCACATGACATACATAGCACCTCGAGAGAGTACACTGCTTTAAAGCTTTTTTTTTTTTTTAATGGTTGAACTTTAGGAATCCATCCAAAGGTAGGGGAAGGCTCAATAGCTTTCCAATTTGGTTGGGTGACACTCATTTACGGATTTAACAGTTAGAACCACACTACTGACTCCAGGTTTAGCTTTGGGAATGAAAGAATTGCTAGAAAACAAATCCTTTTTATTTTGATCAAGTCTAAGTTTATTACGTTTGTTTTCACCACTAAATGTTTTGATTCGACAAAATCTACCCAGTGTAGATTCTAGCGTTCTTATTTCTTGTTTTTATGAGCTAGATTTTTAAACGCATGAATTAGTGTATTATATCGGTTTGAGTGCAACGTCAGAAAGGTTCTCAAAATTGTTTATTATTCATGTCGATTGCAGTGGAAGTGACCATGAAACAGCTGTCTTGGGCTTTACCGCAATTTGTTTTCTTTTGGTCTAATATACAATCATAACGTGGTTTTTGATCCAGAAAAGGCTTCAAAAAGCCTCAGGAAGTCCAAGGCCTGAAATGTAAGTTTCATTTTTCATTTGCTGACTTTCGAACATGCCTTCTCTTTGAGAAATATGCTATATTCTGTCCTCGACGAGCCCCCCAATTTGGGGCTCTTCCATTTCGTTTTCATCTTTTAAATGACGCATCATTATCTACAGAATTTTGTTCAGTGCGATAAGTGGTCCAGTCACCACCATTATACTAAAAGCATGTAATTTTTTATCGTGTAAAAAGACCCTTTCTACCCTTTCTAGGGTAAATAATAATAGTAAATGATAACAAACTTTTATTTATCCACGGGGTACTGTTAACTGCACTACGATACGATCGAAAAGCAGCTAGGGAAGTGGCTTAGTCAGCTCTGGTGTCAGAGCGTTCCATGAAACAGCTTCGCTTTAAGAGAAGCTTCTTTTAAACCGTAGGGACAAAAAACGTTACAATCTGAAGTTTCTAAATTGTGTGTTTGCCCGGGTGAATTTTTCACTTAAGTTGGTCTTCCGCTCAAGGTGGTCTTCCACGCAAAATTTCGAATTTTCTTATACCTAAATTTGTAATTTAGGTAGGCTCGATCTCCGCCGCTCTCTCTGGTCCGGGCTGACTTCCTTTCGGGGAGGAGCACGGGCTCATTTTCCCAACAGCGGCTGGTAATCGAGCCTATAATTTAGGATACCTCGCGTTTTGCTATCTTAAACTACTATTCTTCTATTCTAAAGGAACACTTTTATCAATTTCATGCTTTCATTCTGAGACTAAATTGTTCATGGTCTTGAACATGACACAATTCGATTGATTTGCATTGAGAATGAATATATAAAATAATCATACAATCAGAACACCGTATCGAAATCTATGCTCCGTTGACTCTTTCATAGAGCCCGTTGTTTCGTAAACAAGATCCTACTGTTGTTTACATCGGCCGTCTAGATAAAATTCCTAACGTATCTAAGACGGCTATGCCGCGTGAAATGGAGACCAGATAACAGGTTTAAGAATGAGTCGTAAAGAAGGTGACCAACAACAAGGCAACAAGAGATACGAAGAATAAAATACTGACAAAACTAACAATCAAACAAGAAGCACCAACAACCATGAGATTTCCATTAGGTGAGATTTTGTTTTTATGGGGTATTGTACGTTTTTAATAAAACTGCCACTGACTGCCCGAAAATTGCATCTGATGAAAGACAACGAGAAAAATATCAGGAAAAACCGCTTTTTATCGTAAAATATTCACGAGCCGCCGTATTTTCAGCATTACAAACGGGTACTGTACATTATTGTGGAGCTCTACGTCCACACAGGTGTTTTAACACCTGTGTTAGCAGTTCATTTGATAAGCAGTTTTTATCTGGCTACTCGTGGTTGCTGTTGCAAGGTAATGTGACATACTTTTAATTTTTTCTACCAGGATGAATTTGCCTCCAGATGAGTAGCAAACACATGGAGTTGCGATCATTTGTTACGCCTTTTCTTTGACAATTGAATGGGCTCATTTTTTTCCCTAAAAATGTTACAATTTCAGTAATCCTGAAGAAACTTTATATATAAGTCATCCTTTCCCCACTTAACCTGCGATCAGGCCGAATTTTAGCATCGCTCTCATATTCTCTTACGTTGGTCGCTCGCTAAAATAGGGCCTGATACAATCTCTCACAGGAGTTCGTGTCGGCGGCCAAATTTTGGCCGCGGGAATCTCGCAATCTGATTGGCCCTTTAACAATAGAGCTGTCAACGGAAGTAAATTGTCTACAAGACTCGCTCCACAATCTCGATCCGACCGCCATCGCCAAGGAACAACCAAGGAACAAGTCTGCCGAAGTAAAATGTGTTGCTCTAATAAATTCTCGTCGTTCTAGGAGAATTGTCACCATTTCTTTCTCCCCTGCGAATGACGTTCGGTTTGACGCAAGCTGTCTCTCACCTGGAGCAGAGAAGTACAGCAACAGTAGTGAAGTACGTATTCCGCTTTATCGCATCGTGTCTCGGAATTTTCATTTGACCGCTTTCAGCTAGTATTGTTAACATGAACAGAGTAGTGGTTGTTTCCGGGTTTTACGAAACAAAACGAACAGACGAGCAAGTATCTTTCGCCAAGAATGATCAACAAGTCAACCGATAATTCGGTAAACTTATTAAACGGTAAACTGATGTTTGGCGAGAACTTGTTTGGCAATCAAGTCGCAATAACGATTTTCAGTTTATTTATTCATTGTTTAATACTTATGTCGTTTTATTGATCTCTGTCATTGACATCAAAGGATCTGACTAGTTTTATAGTAAATGTTCTTCGTTTTAAAATTCGCTGCCGCTTAGAGATAAAATTCGCTGCTAATCTCAAATATTTTTCACTTCTGGAACTAAATTAAATTACAAAATACTCCTTTGTTTATAAACGGTTTTATTTATATCTTTATTTTAAAGAATGAAACTGAAGGTATTTCTCTTAATTGCCCAAGGTTTTTTACGCAGATAATCGGTGACAAATGCGAAGAGAATATTTCCGGATACCACCTGAAATGGGTAACGATTCAAGCATGCATATTTTGGTACATGACAACCTCGTCGTGTTTTGAATTTTCATTCGGTTTCAGCTCAGACAGAGCAACCATGTACAATACCGGAACCCTCAAGTTAGCAATCGTGTAAATTTGACTGCTTGTGCCTAGAAGGTATATCGTAGCCTATGATTTTCTTATTTTGCCGACATTTGCGTGACTTTTTGCGAATTGCCGTTATGGGAAATTTGCATACCAAGGAACGTGCAAGCAGAAGAAATTTTGATTGGCTGTTTTGTTGAATGTCAATCAATCAAAAAAAGTGGGCGGTAGACGTTCCGTAGAAGAATTGTATCAGACTCTATTTTTTCGTTTCGCCCGTCCCGCCTGAATGTTTCACCGAGCGAAACGAAAATAGAGCCTGATCGCAGGTTACTATTTGATATTATAGGCAAGCTCGGAAGACTCGTCAACTACAAAACCAAAATGCTTTTCTGAATCGTTTGGCAATTCTAAACAAACAAAGAATACTTTCAGAACATTAGAATAATCCTTTTCGTCGAAGCCCTTTGAAAATTTCGTATTGCCGGGTATTAAGTTATGAAACATCCGTACCTGGCTGCCGGGAATCTAGACAATTTTGCATTGAGGAGATGCCACTGGAATGTGCAGCAGGCGTTACATGCGTCGGGAATACAGCACGAGCATAATACAATCAGGGATTTATTCTTTCACTTTAAAGTTCGTGTTCTTAGTGGTACTTCTTAGACGTAAGATCAAAAAGGTCGACGCCTCATTTCAAAACACGGAGATGTTTAGAATAAAAAAAGTTCAACCAATTACATAGTAAAATGTTTGCGTCATCCAAGGGGGAAAGAATAAACAAATATTCAATGAAGCTCACCAACACGTTTTGGAGTGAACATCATCTTTTCTCTGAAAATAAGATTGAAGTTTTAGAAAACTCGTTGAACAAAGGGCAAGGAAAATAGAACTTTCCCAAGCATAGCTTGAAGCAAGGCGGAACATCTGTTAAAATCCAAAATCAAACTCCTATGAAAGTTCCAGACATAGCCAAGATGAATTCCACCAAAAATATCGTATTTTTTTTTCGGAAATTTCGATAGTGAAATTAAATCGGGGTGAAATTTTGCCGGGTAAAAGTTAGAATTCTGGGTACATGTCAGGAGTCCCGATTTCCGGAAAATCCGGAAAATAACGGTCTGTTCGTCCATTCCGTGTCTCAGTCCAATTTCTCCGACCGTAAATTAAGCAGATTCTAGGTTTGTGTTATTCCTCGCAAAGCGAGGAGGGCCCTCCAAGCGTAGCGAGGTTTATAAATTTGTCGCGCGAGACCACGTGGGGATCGCGCGAGGATTGCTCAGGGCAGTCAAATCTCGGGCCACCTATATATATTTCGATGGTGTCCGCACAGTTGCCTAGCAACAAATCAAATCGCGACCGCTGACAATTGCGCACTCTCACATTTCTTTATTGCTTCGTTCGATTTGTTGTGTTCTGCTGCGTCCATGTTTCATGCATATTCATCGTCTGAACTAGTTATTGGACCAATTTCTGATGCAAATGGGGGACACGAGCAAAGACAACCGCCTGACCCAACAAGTGGCTGAAAATCCATGCCGGGGGAGATTTACCACTGAAACTCAGCACATGAGTTGAAACTCAGCAGATTTACCACATGAACACAGGCTTGAAATTCAGCGCGAACAACGAAGGCGAAAGAGACAACAAGAAACCAGTGGTTTCTTGTTGGGTAGAGAGAGCATCGAGTAATAGCCTAGCGAAGACTAAAGCTGTCAGCAGGACACAGAGAAACAGGAGATTGAAATATCACAGGCCAGAAATCTTAGAACATAGAAATTAGCTACCCTAAAATAACACAGCGCGACTACAAAACGAGATTCCCGAACAATCAGAGCATAGATTCACTTATACACCGATTTACACATGTACAAGGTCTTCGAATAACTCAGGCACACCGATTGAATAAAGAGAATGAACTCGGCCCTGTTAGGGGGGTCTAGTTATCCCTTATCCCTGTTAATTTGAAAGCGTTTATCCCTTATCCCCGTCAATATGAGAGCATTTATCCCTTATCCCTAAAGTGCCAAGACTGTTATCCCGAAAAGTGCCTTGGTTTGAATATAAACGTCTGAACAAATGTTATTAAATGAGAAGAGATATAATTA
The DNA here is from genome assembly GCA_964017195.1 of Siderastrea radians. NCBI lineage: Eukaryota > Metazoa > Cnidaria > Anthozoa > Scleractinia > Rhizangiidae > Siderastrea > Siderastrea radians. Next base: position 41,694,335 of record OZ024890.1, read on the forward strand.
AGTCATGTTTTTCTTCGACAACAACAAACGGCATACCTCAGAGATTGATGCTACATCAGTTCTGATACCGCCACAGGCATAGTGGTGACATTTGGAAGATTCTAGTCCTGTATACAGCCGGTCATTTGAATCTTCAGGTTCTTATGCGCCGATCAATTCGAAAGTTCAACATCCCCCCCCCCCCACCCGGGCATTTAAACTTTGAAGATTAGCTTGTTCAAATTCCCTCCCCTCAGGACAAAAAAGCCGTTCAAATGCCCCACCAATAAGTCCTGAACTACCTCTCCTCAAAGACAAAGTTCGTCTTCAATCAAACACTTGATACGCCTTTCAGAGAGAGATATGCCGTAACTGACACCTTCAAACTTCTTTTAAAGACCCTTTTGAAAGTGTTATTCACTAACAAAGGCGAAATTCTATCTTGCAAATCCGTCAAACCCCTGCAAAAACCGAAAAAACTCAAGGGCGTTTTCGTCAGAACGAGATTAATCCGGTTCAAATTCCCCACCCTTCCAACACAACGTTCAAATTCCCCCCTCCCCGGGCACGATGCGCAGTTAAATGCCCGGGGTATTCCCGGGGGGATGTTGAAGTTTCGAATTGATCGGCGCATTAGCTTCGTCACGTAGAATTCCGTCCTCCACATCGTTTAAGGTTAGATTGTAAGTGTTACTTATAAATATTATTTTTTTTCATCATAGACTCGATTTAAACCAACAACTTGTATTTAACATTCTTAACAATTTCTCTGATTTACCGCACTCTAGATATAATTTTACTGAATTTCCCTGAAGGAGGTTCAAAAAATGTTTGAAAAATAATTTAAATCGTATTGATTAGTTGTTAAGTAAAAACTCATGCCAATTTAAACAAAGGTAATTCGAAAACCTGTAGCTAGAACCACTTTTGTTTTAGGAAACAACAACTACAGAGGCTACTTTTGGTTTCAGTGCTAGTGGGAGTTAGTAGAAGACAAAGTCTGAGCTGTTTCTGTTTCGGGCTGATCGTCGTCCTGATCTCGTGGTAACCGTTAGAGCGTCATCTTCTGATTGCATGTCGTCCTCCTGTTCGGTTTCCTCTTCTAGTAACTTACTAACAGTCCTGGTATCACCATTGTCTAGAGCATCTACTAGTAGCCAGTAGTAGGCATCATCACCGAGAACAACTCAGACAACTCCGTCATCTTCTTTCGTGGGGTCCATAACAATGCTAACAATACTGGCCCTATCAAGCTCCCCTGCAGCGGTTATTTCCACAAATTGAAAGGGAGGTAGAGGATCTTGTGCAAAATAGGTAACTTTTGCCTTAGCTTTCTCTGTAGCATACAGATTCTCGTCTGGCCAGATAGAAAGGAAAAAGCTACATGCGAAGCTGGCGACAGTGTTTGGCACAAACAAAAGAACCTTCAAAAACGACCACCTCTGAGACACTGGTTAGGAGCTATACTTCTTCGTTAGCAATAATTTCTTGTTCCCCTCGCGCAAGTTCTACAAAGTCTACTGGCTTTGGATCTGCTTCTTTGCTTTCCTAACAGTTCAACGGTAATGTTCCAGCAGAATCCTTGGTGGGCATGTTTCAGACGGTTTGCTGCCGCGCACTTTGCCAGCTGTTTGCCCATACTCTGCTTTCCATGTTCTCATCTCATCCAGTTGTTGCCTCGTCGCTGTGGAGTTTCTACAAGGTTTCAGCATTGAAGGGAATTGAACAAATGGTAAAAACCCAACTTGCTTGGAGTAGTAGGACGAGCTACTTGTGTAATATTTGAAGCTGCTTGATGAGAATGAAATGCGCACGTGGGAACAAAGGTCATCTCGAGGTCTGTTGGGGGGAAAAAGCGGTACCCTAGGAGCTTAGAGTGGCCTCAAATGACTAATCGATTATTAACTGAACAAGGATGGTAAGAGGTGGTAAAAATCACCGGAAAAAGTCGAAAAAAGTACAAATTTAGTATAACTAATGTGGAAGCCGAGCTAAATTTCATTATCCCTAAAACTATTCCGCTTATCCTTTATCCCCGAAAGTTTTTTTGTCAGTTATCCCTTATCCCTTGAATTATTTGTCCACTTATACCTTATCCCTAAAACCCCTAACAGGGCCTCTCAGCGGGTACAAACCGATCAGGACTGGCGACACCGACGAGAAGCGCTTCGACAAAACGATTTTGTTAGAAGCAACGAGAGTCGACAAAAAATACACGATCACCAAAATACTTGAGAGAATACCTTTCTAACGGATGGTGACTTCACAGATTGCTTAAAATTATTTCCTCTCTCTACCATTAGCTTTACCTTTGATGTACCAGTAGTTATTAACATGCCATTTCTTTTTCAAGTGTGACTATTAAACCACAGATCACACAGGAGGATCGAATTAAGCTTAAATTATTTCACAAAATAGAAGCTTAAAATACAACTTTTACAATCCCCTAACTAAATTGTAGGTTTCAGTTACCCTAACAGTGCATATTCTCTCCGCCAAAAATTGACGCAGAGATCGAGAAACGACAGCCAGAAATACGTCTGCGTTCTGGAAGCTATGTGAATAGTTTAAAAAACATAATATTCAGATGGATTACAAAGGAAAATTTTCTGTTTACAATTTGGATAGAGATGCACTTAAGACATTTTATTAGCAAAAAGTAAGATTTCTAGCAATTACCAGCTAATGTGTAGCAGGTATAGGTAAATACATGTATGTATTTGATGTGAAACAACACAATTACTCCTTACATTAATTATTGATAATGATTTCCTGCTACATACAGTGATTAACATCACAACTTGCTCACAACGCAGAAGCTAGCATCAAGATCATGGAAATTGAGATCCTGATCACCTTCAACATGAGTTGTCTATGTGAAGTTACCTCACTTCCGAAGGTTTCACATACTATTAATCTACATTTACCTATTTCCTTGGCCCCCCAATTACCTACCCTTTGACAATACTATGTATAATTACTATTATGGTATGTTGGGGGATAAAATAGACATGCTACCACATCAATATGAAACTCCGTGCTTTGCTTCCCATTATTGAGGGTCCACAATAGGGTTCTCAGATCCCGCCATCCCACCTATTTTTTCCCTTTAATCCCACGGTCCCGCCCTTCTTTATGTCTAAATCCCGATTCCGCCTAAATTTTTAAATAGGTAAGATGAACGTTTATTCGTTTGTCTCACGATGGAATCGCTTTGAGTTGTTGATGGCGACGTTTCGACTGCAATACTGCTAGTCTTCATCAGGCGATGAGGTCGATTGTTTACGTGTCGTTATTTGTAGCATGATGGTTCGCTGCTATTGGTTCATTTCGATCCTGATTATTATTCAGACTATTAGATGTTGTTCCCTCACAGGTCCGCTTTGTGATTGGTCGGCTGTTGTGCTTTCTGATCGTAGGTATCCAAGCTTCAGGAATTTCGATTCCACTATCTCTATTGATGTTATTAGAATGAAATAAACAATCGACCTCATCGCCTGATGAAGACTAGCAGTATTGCAGTCGAAACGTCGCCATCAACAACTCAAAGCGATTCCATGGTGAGACAAACGAATAAACGTTCATCTTACCTATCTTACACCACGATGAACAGTAAACACATCTTTAATGACAATTTTTAAATAGTTTTCTACGTTCATGACAAAACATCACATGCCTTTATACAATGGATAGCAGACAAGTAAACACGTTTGTATGGTCGACGGTCTGGATATCATCTAAAAATATCGCCACTAATGACCGTAACTTATGTTTCGTTATGTTATTCTGTTTTAGACCTGTTTTACCTTTTCTTGTCCAGGTATAAGTGAAAGATAAAAATTGACATTCTACGATATTCTCGGTCCTGCTCCGGGGGGGGGGGCACACAGTAGAAGCTCGGGTAGGGAGGTGCGGCCCGGCTGTTTAAAACCTGACCCTGATTAAGACACAAATCTCTGATCTTGCTACCCCTATTTAAGGCAGAATTCAGATTTTTCGTACCCGACCTAAAACATTTAACCTAACATCATACCCTCTTTACGGCTAGCATGATCTAATCAGAGACTGTTTCTTATATTTAAATATGATGTACGGGCAAACTAGTAAAATTTCGGCTTGGAGTGTAGCCTGAGAAAACAGCCGACGTCTCGCGCGGTCGCCACTTGAGCCCTCGCAAAATGACGTCTGAGTAACGAGCGCAGAAATTCCATACTGATGACGCGTCACTACCCAGATCTTGGTAGTGCTTCTGATTGGTTGAAACGAAGTTTCCGCGCGTTTCAACCAATCAGAAACACTACCAAGATCTGGGTAGTGACGCGTCATCAGTATGGAATTTCTGCGCTCGTTACTCAGACGTCGTTTTGCGAGGGTTCAAGTGGCGACCTCGCGAAACGTCGGCTGTTTTCTCAGGCTCGTTGCAGTGAGGTTTCTGTAAATTAACGAATATATATGGTCGTGTAACGATACCCTGTTTCAGACAAAAATTGATGAAATCGATACCCCGTTTAAGACGAAATCCTCTGCTTTTTCTGGAAGACAACCTACTGAGTATGTAAATGAAGCAGTGGTTGTTCAAGTTTTGGTTTTGATCTGAAGGTCGGCGTTTCCTTAGACACTAACGTTTTCTCCACATTGTTTCTCTACATTCAGCTGTTTGTAAGTGGGTTGTGTCCTTAGACAAGGCTAGGGGCACAAAGGCAAGATCGATCCAGTTATTCATGTCTGCAGAAATGAAATGTAACTAAAGATTTATAAAAGTTGACTCACCTAACTTACAGTTTATTTCAAATCTTTCAGCGTCTTTATATTACTTGCCTTCTGTAAATTTCTGATCGGAAATGTTTTTTTTTTTTCGAAGAATGGCATTCCTGCTCGCAATCGTTTCATAACATATAGCAATAAAATTTATGATGCCGAATACCTCGTTTTTAGCGACCGTCGTTACATTACCGTCCACCGGTGTTGCCATGCTGGCTAGACTAACCATAGCTGATCCTAGCTGCTCCAACAAACACTCAATGGAAAGGATGGGAAAAGTTAAGAACGCAGACAAGGGCAAGAAATGCAACACGACATGTGTCTTGATACCTCTTTCCGAAATCAACACAAAACATCAGAAAAGGACTCATAATATTTTGACACGCAGGCTACTCGTCTTGATCAATTCATTCCTTCAAAGCCGACACACTTCATTCACCAACGATCCATTTGTATCACACTGCGCTGGTCAAATCATGCAGTCTTGTAAAAATTAAAATACCGTATCCCGCTCCTTTCCCCTCGCAATCCTCGCATCTCGACCCTTTAAAAACACAAATCCCGCTCCCGCTCTTATATTGAAATTCCCGATTCCCGCTCCTGTTTTCAGCTCACATCCCGAATATCGCCACAATATACTATACGTCTTCCCACAAAAAACCTTGCTTTCTAGTTGATGTTCAGTTAAACCAGAAATTCTTTCCCTTCCCCACTCCCATCGCTCAATTTTGCGGTGCACCCTTACCCGAGCTTCGCGAGGTTCTGCGAGTCACGTATTTCTAGTTACGCTTGAAGCGGACCACTTGTGAATGGAAATGGGTTTGTTTTCCAGTTGCGTTCATTAAACTGGAAAATACTGTTTGATTCCTGTTTCTTTTTTCGGTATTTCAGGTTGTTGCCGTTGCTGTCAGGTACCCCCTTGAGTTTGTGGGGCGCGCGGTGTTGGGGAACGCGCGATCGGAGGCGCGAGGAGCTCGCGCGAGGGAAACGGTTTGAGGGAAACGTTTATGGGAAACGGGAAAATTAGGTGTTAGCGCGTGCCTGGGTACGAGTTTTCCAAAATGGCGGCATAAAAGGAGTTAACAGGAGTAGAAGCCAAGTATGTCCAATTCGGATGGATTAGCACAACTACTGTCATCGTACGACTCTGGTGAATCTGAAGACTCTAGCAGCGAGAATGAGGATATAGAAGGGCGACGCCATGACACCATTCAACGCATGGGGAGCGAAACAAGCGAGCGTAAAAATAACGAGGCTTCCAGGGACAGTAAAAGGTGCGCTTATACATGTAGCTGGCTTTAAAAAAATATTTTAAGTGTAAAAGAACAAGTTTGATTATTGGCTTGACTATTTGTCGTCTTTATGCATCCCCGAGCAGGCGCGGATCTACGCTCCCCGAGAAAAATTTTTAAATTTTTTTAAACTCTGTTGAGTTCCATTTCCTGGGTTTCTGAGTCACTCGGATAGGATAGTGGCCAGTTCAATTTTCCGCGGATGAAGCCGGAGTACTTCATCACCTTCAGTTTCCATACTGCAATAGATAAAATGGAGCAAGGCAAGTTCTCCGTTTGAGACATAGTGTTTTGTATGTATGTTATTAGTCACCTTGCAGTGCAGGTAACATTGCACAAGTCTTGTGGGGGGGGGGGGGAGGGATCATGGATAATGCACAGGATCTGGAAGGGTATTCTCGGGATCCGGGATTTGACCTAAAATCGGTGCGGGATTTGGGAAAACGCAAAATATCTCGACAGGATTCGGGATTTGACTGCTACCTGGGAAGCGAGATTCGCCAAAATTTGCGCACAGCATGTGGGATTTTTTTGCCTGTCTGTCGGGAAATCGTCATGACCCAAAAAGCGAATCAACCTGGCGAGTGCAAAATATCAGTCGAAAGGGCCAATCTACATCTTGCATTTATGGATTCAGGATAGTGATGAAAAAAGTGCGGGATGCGGGATTCTCGTAAAAAAGGAGCGGGAATGTGGGACCAGTACTCCCCTCCAGACCCTGAATGCAGTACCTTTCTGGCTGGAAAATCCCAAAACCCTAGTGCATGTGACTGTGTCCGCAAATCACGAAACGTGTTAATTGTCTGAGTAAGTGTGGCAATTTCGAGATTAAAACTTTGACTGATTTCCAGGAAACAGTGTAAACCAGTCTGGGTCCACACCTGCCAAGGGAGAAATACTCACTAAAAATTGGGTAGGTTGTACCACTGGGCCTTGAAAAACCTTACCCTATTCCAGACCAAAACATGCTTATTTCATGACCCTGTTTCAAACTAAATGTAAAGGTAGATATCCTCTTACAGGCTACTTTCTCATCCGTTCTTTTCTACATTCAACAAATTCACTAGCTTTTGGGACCATTTGTTTCTGATCTCTAATGCACCTACCAATGTTAAGCCTCAGGGTAAAGGGCAGGGCTACCCCCAGGGAATCTGAAATTTTTAGGGAAGCCAGAGTCAAATTCCCTGCCCCCCGGACAAATAATGAATGTCAAATTTCAGCCCCTAGAGTCAAATAATTGGGGTACCGTGTATGCTCAAAATTCCTACCCAGCGGACAACCTTGTATGACAATTCCCTGGGGGGTTGCCCACCCCCCTAACCTGGGGCAGTTAACATTGATAGGTGCATAAATGCATACCCTAATGTAGACTACCAGCCATGACCGGTCTTGGTCCTGAACACTGGCAGATGAGACCCAAACTATCATTTTGTTATACCCTGAACATTGACAATGCACCTACATGTATTTAGTCTATGAGGGAGAACCCTCCACCCACCTCCCACACACACAGGGATACCGTTGTTGTCTTTCATGCAAATGACATAAAATTTAAGTTTATCGATTAGAGTTTATTTATAACATAATTGTATTGACTATTTTGTCTGAGGACACCCCAGAAAGGAAACAGTTAGTTAGATAGGTAGTATAGATACCCAATATTGTATACGGATACCTACAGCAGACTCTGCAATTACCAGTACAATGTTGTTCAGTAATTGGTATGAGTTCAGTTAAGTTAAAATTATGAAATTTGACACCATGAAAAGGTTGTCTGTATGTTGAAGATGGGATGAGTACAAAAGAAATTCCTAAAAGTTGCTCTATGCATTCATACAGCATCTGAACACCACGATTGAAGATTCTCACTATCTCAAACCCGTGCCACATTGTATTTCACACAATTTGTAATTTCCCTTGAGGGTTTGAGATATTGGGGTTATACTGTAGTTGTTTTGTTTTGGAATCTAGCAAAACAGTATAATAACCATTATTGGGTTCACATAGCTTATAGCTCAGATCGATTTTCATCTGTGTGCTTAATTAAGATTCATTTCACTTGATAAGTCAGTGCTTAAATTGTCTAGATGAAGTGAAAAACAAGCTACACTTATTTGAAAGGTCTTTCAAAGTGAAGACAGAGATTTTTTTCATTTTGTAATGTCTTGTCTTGTTTCAGAGATATTCAAGCTAGAGTGTAAGAGTAGACTAAGGGCCTTCACAGACTAGACATTTAGTTGTTGACACTTAATAGCCCTTTTCACAGTTACCTTTTCTTATTTGCATAAATTTACAATGTATTTGATCGTGGATGTGAGGCAATTTCGGGCAATTTTGCCATTTCTGCCCGAAATTGCCTCACATTCACGTTCAAATGCATTGTAAGGCAAATGAGAAAAGGTAACTGTGAAAAGCGCTATTCTGTCCGATGCAAGCATTCCACACATCGGGGTGTTAGTTGTCGATAATTACAGTTAGTCAGGCCAGCAAGAGCTTGAGATTTACTAACGTTCACTACGCATGCTCATGATGCACTACATTTCCAAAATGGCACGCGCAGTCGCACGCGCATAAACATACCGTATTTACCCGCTTATAGGCCGCACCCGCGTATAGGCCGCACCCCAAACTTGTGACCTAATCTTGGGGGAAAAAAATATTTCTTAACCATACAAGAAGAAGAATTGAGTTTCGAGTCGAGAAACTAATGAGCTTGTCGCTTGAGTGATCTAGCAAGAAATGAACCGGACAGACGGACCGAACTTGATCGCGAGCGTTAGTGTGTCGAAAAATGAGGTGTAAGCGTCGCCGTTTTGTGCGATCAAATAATGACAAATGATACACATGCGTTTAGAATTCCTCATAGGGTAAATTATCCACTTTAAGTTTTTAATGTTACGGAAATTGTTGTGATAATTCTCAAAACGGCTATTTGACAAAACGCTCTAACGTAAAGTCGCTCGAAAAAAACTCAAGCTTTTCCCTGTTGTTGCGTAAAACAGGCATTGCACGGGCTCAGCGTAGTGACAAGCTTTGTATAAGCGATGCCAAATTTCTGATTGTTTAAGAATTTACACATTTACACGTGAAACAGGAAGGCAAAACGTCTGTCGAGAGTGAGAGTTGTATCAAAAGCATCGTTGCGCTACGCATGGTGTATTTAAAGGTTTCAAATTTTGCCTTTGACGTATGCAAATTAACGTGCGTAGGGTAAAAATAAATCACCTCTTATTTATCGCTAAAGACCTGACAATGTGTATTAAACTTCGAAACTGTGATATTTTATATCAGTTTCATTTGTGACTTTTTCTCTTTATGACAGGTTCTGTGTATTTTTCGTGAAGTTTGGCAAATAAACAAATGCGGTTTCACGTGAACGGCATCGAAAGGGCTTCGTGGCTTGACATGCAAACTTCTTTGGACTTCATCCAATGACAAACATATTCGGAAACTAGATACACTCGTTGCAGCGGAGAGAAGCAAAATTCTTCGAAGGCATGGATTAACTTGACCTCATACGATACATTCAATCAAATTGTCAAGCATTCAGTAACTTTGTTGACTCTGTGTGTGTCGGGAAATTTTGCATATTAACGAGCTCAAAACTCTTGTACCCGCGTATAAGCTGCACCCGAAATTTTGAACGTTTTTTTGCTTGAAAAAAGTGCGGCCTATACGCGGGTAAATACGGTAGTTGTCGACAACCAAACCAATCATTCCCACACATGGGAAAAATGGTCAAAACCGTACATGTCGACAACTATTGTCGACAACTAAGCAGTTTCCCTTTTCGAAATGGGAAACTGCCTAGTTGTTGACAACTAAAACTTTCCTTGTCTCAAACACAACGTTTTTTAGTTTTCAATAACATTTAGTTGTCGATAACAAATAGCTGTCGGCAACTAAATGTCTAGTCTGTCGAGGCCCTTAGTAGTGGGGCTCGCACGCTAGCATGTCAGCGGAGCACCATTGCTAAGGAAATTTGGTATACTATCAAGCCAAGAAATTTTGGTAGTGACATAACAGTCATGTGACCATCCATCCGTATCTCCATACGTCTGTCCGTCTGCACCACAGGGTCACCAATATGAAGTGGCATACAGTGCAGGATATAACCCTGTGCTGAATCCCGTGTTTTTGGGGCAAAATTGCATGTTGACCCGCGTTGTAGCAAAACAAGCAAAGACAACAAAAGTCAAAAACAAATTTGTTAATGGAAAAAAAAATTCAAAAGAATACTCAGTTGTCTTTTTAGTAGAAGGCGAAAAGTTCAATTTAGGCCAAAAAAAAAATTAGGCGATAAAGTCCAGGCAAAAAGTTCAAATTTGCTTGTCGGTTCTGTTGCGAAATCGGTCAGCACACCGCTTGAGTTTGCAGCTTTTCGCAGCAGTTTTGACACCAAATATTACAGAGCTAGTGCTTTTTGGTTTTTTTTGTCCACAACCGTGGTTTTTACAGCGGTCCGAACACATTTTGCCAGCATTTTCATGTTGGTAGGCAGCTTGTCATGAAGAAAGAAATTAGTAGTAAATTAACACCTGAAGATAACGATAAATGCTCATGGCCTAGTGGACTAGTCGCTGGCTTATGACGCTGTCGGGCCGGGTTCAATTCTCTGCGAGGTCATTAATTTTTTCTTTTTTTTTCTTCTTTTTTTTAATTTAACGACTTGAATAAAAGTATTTTCACAAATTAATAAGTGCCAGCAAAAAACAAACAAACAAACAAACAAAAAGGGAGTGGGGGCTCCGCTTTTAGGCTTGGCTAAATCTATATATTAATGATATCATAGGTCTCAGTAGACACAAAATCAAGAATGTCTGAAAATATTGGGGTAGTGTAACTGAAGCATGGCACTGGGCAGGTGAGCAGTCAGTGAAGCCTGGTGTGTTTTAAACAAGTGGTTTTGATGTCAATTTTCTGCACTGCATCCTTGCTTTTAGGACTTTTGAGAGGGAAATTAAGTATTAGGTGGATTGAGTCTTGGCAGATATTGAAACACTGCTGTTGACTCCTGACCAAGGTTATCAATACATGTGTCGCCACTTGGTCAGCAGTCATACAAACATGTGGGATCTCAATTATATACATGTAATGTTATGCCTCAATTGCTCCCTTTTTTGTATATTTTTTCTTCTCACATTTTGTTGTTGACAAACAGGGAAATACTGCCATTGCCAAAGGGAGTACTTGACATGTTTAAAGAAGGTAAGCTTCATGTTTTTTTTCGCCTACAGTACCAGTTAAAAAATCTTAATTGTAAAACATGTAGTAAGCTCTAAACTTATAAATTCAAACAATTAGCTTACATTTTTTGGATAAAATTGATTCAGTTGAAGCAAACCATGCGTGGTTTTATTTGTACTTGGTTTATTGAAACAAAAGACTCAAGTAAGCATCAGGTCCTCATTTTTCATAAAGGTCATGAGATGGACTTTCCCCCTCAAATGTGTGATGCCATTGTAGTGCTCTTACCAACAGAGCTTTCAATCTCAAACTCTAAGGCAAACAAAGACAGCCAAGGCTCAATTTAATAAAACATATACCAGTACAATTTACAAGTGTAGCTATTGTTTCAGAGGTTGAAAACAATTATAGCTATACTTGTAAAATACACTCGTAAACGTTTTGTTAAATTGACCCCAGCTCTCCATTTAAGTAACAAAACGTCAGTTTCATGCCTTGTACTCTGGTAAAGATAAGTATAGCATGTCATTCTGCTCCCGAGATGGCATAGAGAGAACCCAAGATGCAGGCGAGGGTTTTTAGCCATCAAGGGAGCAGAATAACATGCTATATTCTTGATCAGAGGATAAAGAAACTGGAGTTTTATTACTTTTTTATGAAATTGTCAAACAATACAAATTCAAAGAAACGACACAACAATAACGTTTTTAATCTTTTGAAAAACATCAAAGCTGAAATTCTCTATGCTACGGTGTTAGAACTCACTGAATGTGATAACAAACTTTAGAGCATAAAGAAGCAGTGGTTTTGGAGTTAAAATCACTCAACATGACTATTATTTTACCACTAGTTTCCTGTTTTGTGTGCACAAACACAATACTGATGGTCCAAAAATCATCAGTGAAAGCCAAAAACGTGCATAACTTTGGCTGCTGGCAGACTTTGCCAACAAAAATCCTCATTGCAGGAAATGTTCTTTAAATTCACGAAATACATGCTGTCTTAAATATTAATTTTAAAATGTTTTTAATTTTGTTTTTCCACAACTTAACTGTTGAATTGCTCCGCTGGTTTTCCTGCTGGTTTGACGCATGGTAGCATGATATGACATCATTTGTTTGTTCAATAATAAGGAATGGCTTTTTAGTGGGAAAGATTCCCCAGAAAATGGTGGCTATTTTATTGCTTATATAATATATACATCAGGGATCCATATTAGCTTTTTTTGAAACTCGTTAGCCGGGCAAGGATGTCAGAAAAGATACTAATGCCCTGACAAAATTTTACTCGCCCGTTCAAAATTGTTTAATAATTAAAATACAGTCAAAAACTGAAGGTTAACAAGTAAGTGGAAAGGTTACATTTTATTTTCACTATGTTACTGGAGTGGTATCGCAGTAAGGCTCCTGTCACTTTCATTTTACAAACTCAACTACACAGAATAAAAAGATAGACCTACTTTGCATTGATTTGCTGCGTTTACTTAAATTACGAGTACTTCTTGATCAAACTTTCAATTTGGCATTTTTCAACATCGCTGTCCGTGTCACTTGCATCCTCAACACTATTGTCATTCCCATCTAAATCCTCTCCCTGTCAACGACATCGAAGTCTCCACCTGCCTGTTGTGCTACCATGATGTTGTAAAAATGCACGCTTTCACTGTTCTTGTTCGTATTTAGAACTTTGCTCGGAAGGCTCACCAGTTTTTTTCTTCTGCTGTGGTGGCAACACCATGTCAAAGTAGTGCTACATTTTGCGAAACTCACATGCGGCCAAAGAGTGAGAGTCTTCGTGTTTGCATATGTCAGTAGTCGAGAACAAAAAATTGAACCTGCAAACTTTTCACTAGACCTCTGAGAGAAAGATGTCGTATGCCCAACGAAACGAAGTTTGCAGAATATTAATCTTCTGTTTACTACAGTGCGGAATCACTAAATGGGTGGTGGACATTCAAAACTCAGGTACATTGACTGGTGAGAAATTAAAGAAAAAAAATTGCTCCTTAAAACTTACTCGTCCACCGGACGAGTTTGTGATTTTTGATACTCGTCCGTAGCACTTTATAGTCGTCTCGGACGACCTGACGACTGCCTATGTGGATCCCTGTACATGTACTAATACATTAATACTAATACATTAACACCTCAGTTAATTAGAAATTATGTTACTCCAGTATCTCATACTCATGGGTTTGAGTGCCTTTCATTTTAACCTCTTTGTTGCCCTTTAAAAAATAACAATAATAAGTAATGGTAATTGGACCGAGTGGAATACAGTTCAGGGAGTAATCGGTAGGGCTGGAACGATAAATTTTCCCATGATATGATACATATCTCAATACAAGGGCCACAATGCAATACACGATATGGTACATTACTGTGTGCGACAGAACCAGTTACCAACAACTTTCAAATAATTTATTTCTGTAATAATAAATTTAACACAGTAATAACACAACATCAAAGTGCCTTACAAGGGCCAAAATGAAGAGCTTGGGTAATATCATGATATCATATTTAAGTATTGATATTCGTATCGGAAAAAATATTGTGGTCACCAATGTATCGTTGCAGCCCTAGTAATCGGGCGAGTAATTTTTAATTGGCTGAGCTTGTAAATTACGAGCACGATTACCTCTGAATTCTACAACATGAAGTCCAGTTACCAATTTATCGTATCCATAACAAAATGCGAGATTAGAAAATCTATGTGCCCTTTGGGGATATACTTTTAATTACCAGTTTTGCAAACAGTGGAGAAACAGCTATAAAAAAGACCCATTTCAGTGCACCTGATTGACGTGCACGCAGTGTAGCTGTCCGATTACAGCTATCCAGGTACAAAAAGTTTAAATTGGACAGCTGTAATTGGACACCCACATGATCGCCCTCCAATTACGTATCAAATAGGCGCAATTGGAGAACCAATCACAATTGAGCATTTTGTTATAGATACGATTATAGTAGTAACGGTAATAATAATTTAAATTAATGAACATTAATATATGAAATTCATAATTATTTGAACAGTGGATAAAGATAGAATTATATGTAGATCATGGCAGTGAAGATGTTTCAACCTAAGCGGTTGAAAAGAAGAAACCTGAAAAAATTTTCAGGTTTCTTTTTTTCAACCGCTTAGGTTGAAACACCTTCACTGCAATGATCTACATATAATTCAATAATTTAAATTATCAACTTGTGTTTCATGGTGCTGTGTCGTTAACTGCACATTTCATTACAGTACTGTACAGCTACTGAAAACACCTGAGTTGCAACATAAAAATTGTATGTTGTTTTACAAATAAATGGATTAAGGAATTCTTAGATAGTGAAAAGTTACAGTAGCCCATGCAGACATCCACAAGTAGCTGTGACATTAATGTACCATTGGTTTTGACAGCTGGATTTGTCATTATGTCATTTTCCTTGTTCTGTTATCTCTCAGATGCTGATCCAGAAGGTGAACCATCTAAACATGATGGACGAATAAGAACATTCTCACACTTTCCTGGTAACTGGGCCATGCATGTGTTTATCCCATGTGAGTATATCAGTATGTAAAGTTCATTTATTCACAGTCCTACAGTGGGAATTTCATGGTGAGAGCAAGTCTTGAAGTATTAAGGGGACCTCAATTGACACGAAAAATCTTTTTGCCACTTTTGCAACTCGCACCAAGGCTTTTTAGGGGGATTATAAAAAATAATGGCCTCATGGACTCTGCATGAAAGCGAGGCTGAGTAATAAAACCTCTTAAAACTTTATTAACTGTGCATAAAACAAAACCAAATACATGAGATATAGAACCCAATGTTGGCAGTGTTGGTCTAAGCCAATAGGACACATCACTAGTCACGTGACTAAGCTAGCATGAAAGCGAGGCTGAGAAATGAAACTACTAATAACTTTAGTTACTGTAATAAATATAAACTCATGAATCTCAATGTGGCCAATTTTGGCCTAAGTAAAAAAGACACATTACCAGTCACGTGACTAAACTAGCATGAAAATGAGGCTGAGAAATGGAACTTCTTATAACTTTTTTAATTGTGGATATATGACACCACAATAACAGAAAATTAATATCAATCTCAATGTTGTCAGTGTTGTTATAAGCCAGCATTCTGTAGAGGGCATCGCATTTCTAATCACCTCAGAAGCATGGAAATGAGGCTGGATTACGAACGTGCTTTGAGCGCTTCTTTAATGTGGACAAACAGATATCCATCAAGGTTATACAGATAGGAGATTAGTGTTTAAGTTTCAACTGTGGTCTTTGGGTACATGTAAAGCATGGAAGCATGGCTGTCGCTTCAAACTATCCTGGACAGTGCTGTAGTAATAGAAAATAGGTTAACCTCCATTACTCAGTAAAATGCTCAAACGTCACAGAAATGTTTCAACAATGTTGTATCATCATCATCATCATCATCATCATCATCATCATCATCATCATCATCATCATCATCATCATCATCATCATCATCGCTTTCATACATGTTTTCACATGGTTCCCCACTGTCTGTACAACTACAGAGATCAGTGCAGTTAAGATCAGCTTTTCTACACTGACAGCAGTTTGTGGAACATTTCTCCTTGGCACATTTGCACTTGTCAAGATAGATGATGGCTTCTGGTGCTGGGGGTAGTTTTGTCATCACAGGCACCCATCCATTTTCACAAGGAGTCCAAGCAAAATTTTCTGGTGTTGGGAGGGTAGGATTTGCGACTTCATCATTATTCCACACCAGAAGTTGATGGTGGGCTCTAAAGATTGCCTGACTTAGAGCATCTTGGGTTGGGGCATACAGTAAGCGACCACCTTGGGAATTCAGGAAAGTGGTCACAACTAGAGCTGGTCGTTTACGAAAATGGTTTCTCGTAAGCGACCATGTAATAAAACAATAGAGGGTGGTCCCTTACGAGACCTTTCAGCAGCAAGCTTGGCATAAGTTGTTGGTGACCAATGCCATTGTAGTAATAATATTAAATAGTTTATTATTGCCTATCACAGAAGAGGTTCGCACATGCATGAGTCAACGAACCGTTAGCGCTTATGGTATGTACTACTCTAAATTTGATCACTAAGTGAATGTTATTATAGAGGTGTTGACTGAGTGGTCACTTACGAGAACTTAAAATAAAGGAAAAGACCAGTTGGTAATTCACAAAAGTTGTCACGTACGGGAGCGGCCGCCTACGAGAGATTTCAATTACAGAGTTTAAGTGACAATTCAAATGGCATTTTACAATGCTGGTCATAACTAGAGCTGGTCGCATACGAGAGTGGTCGTTAGGAGAGCTTTGACTGCAGTTAGTGGAGGGACCGGTTATGAAACTTGGCAGAGTTCAAAGGCGATAAAAAAGGAGGTACAATATTTTATTTATGTTGAGCATACTATGAACGTGCACAATCTTTTGTTTTTTCGATCACACTTTATGCCTGAATAATTTGGGGCAACATTTCTACTGGTCTTTTGTTCGAACAAAGTTACAAAAGTTATTGTGGTTGTGCGCGGTCAAGGCTGAAAAACGGTAACAAAAACCTCGAACAAAGGTATTTATCAGGTTTCATAACCATTGCGCTTTATTAACTATGGTTGGGGGTACCCGTTCTGATTGTGATGCTTCTTTCTAAACAGCCACCATCTCAGCTCCTTTACTGTACCTTTACTGTACTGTTTGTATCCTCGATAGTTACAGCTGACTCACAAACTTCTCGATTAAGGCCATTGTCTCTGCACTGGGAGCCTCACTCATTCCAAGATCTGGAAGGCTTCTGATAACCTCTTCTTCAGGTTTCATGAAGGCTTTCCAGCAAGAAGCTTTCCCTTTTCCAGAAAAGTAGCCTGTGTTGTTAGTTCCACTTAAAGGATGAAAGGCAGGAAGTGCTGCTGCTTTAGCAGGGCCAAGAGCATGGAAAATTGGTTGAAGCTGGATTTTGCGATGATTCTGACCTGTGCCTGTGACAAATAAGGTGTTTTTGCAGAGACTTGAGTAATGTCTGACAGCGAGAATAAAAAAATCTGTGTCGGGAGAGTGAATCCGCAGCTCAATTGCACCATTGGCTGTAGCATCAATAACATGTGATATTATCTTAGTTTGTGTCTGCCTACTCCTGGCTGCTTTGCAAACACGACATATCTTCATTAGTTCCCTTGCACTGAGAGCCCCATGCTACGGCAACCCGTTGTCCATTTCTCTCCCCATACTCGATGGTCTTCTGTGCCAAGTAATCTGTCAACTCCATCTTGGTTTTGGTGTGTAAAAAAAGCCTTTTTATTGGAACTTTTGCAATGTGGGTAAGGCAGTAATGCGATAATACACTGGAGTTTGCCCTTCTTGCCTCTTAATGTGAGCGCCCCCCTTCAGGAAGGATGGGGGATCATATCTGTCAAAAATCAGGTAGAGTTCTTCACTGTCACAGACTGTACTTTTCAAAGATGCGGCTAGTGAAGGGATCTGCTAGGTGTGAGCAGTTTCTTATCCATTCAGGCTTGTCCAACGATTTCTTGGATCCACTCTTTGACAAAACTCCGATGGTACTTTGCTCGCAAAGCGCTCTCCATTGTGGTCAATAACTGCTCGCATGTTGTCTTAACGGGCAAGCACAGCAGATATGAGAGCATGATGGTGAGGCACCGACGTTGTGGACGGACTGCCTGCCATACTTTTAGCTTGCTCAGCTAAACCAGCTAGTTGAGGGGAGATAAGGAAAAACTTGGCTGGGGCACTCGGGTTCAAGGTACTTCCAACCAATCCAACTTTCATTGAACGATTGATGTGCTCAAGGGCATTATCGGCTCCGAGTGCACAGAATGGCGTGTTGGGTTCTTATTCACAACCTAGTTTCCACTAAGGAATTCATCATTGATCTCGTGATCTGAATCTAGCAACAGCTGCATTTCGGCTAGGTATAGAGGAATCATTGTGGCATAGTTTAGGCGGTCATGAGTGAAGAACTAAACTAATACTAACACTCATACTTATTTCTATAAATAGATGTTTTAATCCTCTTTTTAAAAATAGTCAATGATCCAGATAGTTTAATAGATGATGGTACCGAGTTCTTTTAAGAACTAAAAAGTTTCAGGCCTTAGGCCAAAAATTCTGGCGTCGTATATGTTGTAGTTTAAAATGAATTTCAGGACAAAATGATCTCAAACTAGTTTGATTTGTATTTTTCTTTGTTTTGGTTTGATGATAGTGACAATAAAACAAAAGAAATACAAATCAAACTAGTTTGAAATCATTTTGACCTGAAATTCAATAACCTGCAACATATATCCACAATTAAAAAAGTTATGAGAAGTTCCATTCCTCAGCCTCGTTTTCATGCTAGCTTAGTCATGTGACTGTTGACATGTACTTTTGCCTTAGACCAACATTGACATCGTTGAGATTCATATTTTCTGTTATTTTGGTTTTGCTTTATCCACTGCTACTAAAGTTTTAAGAAGTTTTATTTCTCAGCCTCGCTTTCATGCTAGCTTAGTCACCTGACTAGAGACGTATCCTATTGGCTGAAACCAACACTGCCAATGTTGCGTTTTATATCTTATGTCATTCGGTTTTGTTTTATGCACAGTTAATAAAGTTTTAAGAAGTTTTATTCCTCAACCTCGTTTTCATACAGAGTCCGTAAGGCCATTTTCATAATACTCCCTAAAAAGCCTTGGTGCAAGTTGCAAAACTGGCAACAAGATTTTTCTTGTCATTTGAGGACCCCTTAATATTTCTAGACTAGTGACTTGCTTTCAGCACGAAATTCCCACAGAAGTTATATTTCTTACATATGCTCCTGGACTATATTCTCAACATAACATTTCCTCATGGACAATAATTGGTCACTTATGCAATGCCAAGTTAAAACACAGCTGTTTTGTTCTTGATGTGTGCTTTATTGTGCAGTTCCAGAAAATATTGGTACTTATATTTGTAGATGGATGTCTTGCATAATTATTCTTCTCACTTCAAAGTTCATCAGTGATGCAAATAAGATGTAATTTTTTGGTTTAATAACAGACTGGTTTATAACTTGAGGTTGCTTTATGGACCAGCATAATTAATCGATGAAACCAATAATTGATGAAAAATGATGAATAATCAATTATAGTTGATGTCAATAAATCAACTAGTATTGGTTACCGGTATTGCTGAGTTATTGATGACCAACATTTGTGTGATTTTTGATCGATTCATCGATTAGAATCCATTGATTGATTTTCGTCAGTTAGTTACTGCAGGTTTCTGAACAAAGTGCAGTGAACTGATGTGAAAAATTACTTACATGTTGGAAATGTACAACCTTTGTCATAAGTTGTTGGGAAGGTTTGACCACGAACCCAATATTAGGAAGGTTTTATTGATCGTGTCCATTTATTCCATTAAAAATTAGTTGTTGTCCATATGCACTGGTCTCCCACCCCTGTTGAATACATGTCCCATGCAGTACTGAAGAAGAAAAATTCCTTTTTAATCAAACATTGTAAAGTGGTGAGGGGGAACCGAAGGAGAAGTTAAATTTGACCACCTTCCCGACAAATTTGGCAAAGGATGTAGTTCAGGTTTCCAAGATGACCACACTTAAGAGAACCAATTAAATTTCCCATTTCTCTGAGGTCACCTGAAGGAAATGTTTATGACAGGAGCCTGCTTAAACCTCCAAGTGAACAGACAGGATCAGAAGTTGTTTGAGTAAAAGGACAAGTACCATATTTACCCTCGGATAGGCCGCATCCCAAACTTTCAACTCGTTTTGGTGGAAAAAAAATATAAGTGAAATGCGATCAGAGGTCGAGTAGTTGTCATAATAAAACCCATTACCAAAGGAAAATTTAAAATTTTATAAGGGTGGAATTAGAGCAAAAAGAATAAGAACAAAAACAAGCTGAAAATACAAGCAAAGCAAACTTTGAAATCGACAACCGCTGATGCGCATCAAGTTAAGTTTATTCTTTACTACCTACACGAACGTGAAAATATTCAAACGACAAATTGAAACTTCTTTCCGTAACATTTTATATACACATCAAATCAGTGTTAATAATGGGGATAACAACAATAAACCTGACACCCTAACTCTGAAGGGTTACTATCCCTTCTTAGGCAGATCACTATGCCATGTGAAGGATTTAATGCATAGAATTTATTTCATCTTTGCTTTACAGTCAGTGTTTGAATCCTACAGAATTACATATAGAAAAATTAATTCCCCTCAGCCTGTTTGTTTGTCACCAACAGGGAGTAATCAGTACCTAACCTTTTTGGATGATGCGCCCTGGCAAGACTAGAAAATCTACTAATATATGCTTAACCTGCAGATGTATTGTGTTTCTGATGTACCATTAAGAAAATCGGTAATTGATTGTAGTTTATTTTCTGATAGTCAGGGTTAATGAACATTTTGAGAGTCTTGTGGCATCCATAGTTGACAGTCTGTCTGCCAGCATATCATGTGACATACACATGCTGCCTTCTGACGAGTTACACCTGAGTGTCTCCAGAACAGTTCCCATCAGACATTACTGGATCGACCCAATGGTACAGCAGCTTAGGAATGGTCTTGGAAGCATGCAGAGGTAACCCACCAACATATATTACTGGACTGACCCAACAATACAACAGCTTAGGAATGGCCTCTGCATGTGTACAGGGAACCCACCCACATACATTCATGGATTGACCCAACAGTACAACAGCTTAGGAAGGGTCTCAGCGTTGTGCTCAGTTACCCACCCACATACATTACTGGATTCACCCAATCATATAGCAGCTTAGGAATGGTCTCTACATGTCCACAGGTAACCCACCCACTTACATTACTGGATTGACCCAGTAGTACAACAGCTTAGCAATGGTCTCGTCACTGTGCACAGGTAACCCACTTACATTCATTACTGGATTGACCCAATGAAACAGTAGCTTAGGAACAGTCTCAGCCCTATATAACACCACAAAACATCACGTCTATTATCCAGCATATTGGGAATGGTCTTATCATTGTGCACATACCCCCTCTTTTGACAGCATTAGACTTCATTTGGTCTCATGCATGATATTGACAAAAACATAACTTTTCCAGTAACTAAACATATTTTAACCATGTCAATTTTTGCCTCTAGTAAATAACGTAAAGTTCCGATAGTAACCACCCCCCGAAAGTAACGTTAAAACTTGTGGCCTCTAATAAATCCCGAAAATAGCGAGCCCCCGAAAATAGCGAGCCCCCGAAAGTAGCAAGTTCCTCAAAAAGTAGCGAGACCAAGTTTTTTAATTACGTTATACACATACTGAATGCCTTTATTGTTTTCCAATCCATAGTCAAATTTTTAATGTACAATACTAGTATCCAGTGTTCTTACCAGGATTTTCTAAAATGTTCAGTGTCTGAATGAAGACGCCATAACCAATGGAATTTTGGTTTATATTAAAAAGAAATGTACGTATGTTACATAAGGCGTTTTTTCTTTCTTTCATTCTTGTTTTGAATTCTTTACGCCCTTCGAACCCCTTAGGCTAATTCTAGTGTGGCATTTCCTGAAAGAGTGTGGCAATGCCACAATGCCGCGGTCTGGTAAGAACACTGAATATCTTCGTCACGATAAGGCACTTTACAACAAGGGAAAGCCTTAAGCCATCCTTCGTCCTTGACATCAGTCCACTGATGGCGCAAGGTAAAAACTAAACTGGTATAATTTCGTATTAACAACAGAAACATTTCTTCAAATTAAAATTGAAAACATTATATACTGCAGTATAAAACGCATTGGTGTGTCATGTACTAAAAGCACTGAGTTTAGCTTTCCTCCCCTGAGTCAGAGAAGAATTCGATTTACATCGGCTGATTCACCCATGCGGTAATCCGGTAGACCATCTATGTTTATTTCACTGTCCCTCCTACCAGAAATGGGCAGTGCCGGCAATACCACATTTCACAAATGAAAGGATAACTGTGTCTTTCAGCCGACACGAGGTCTCTTGCCATGCCGTGCCCACCCATTTCGTGAAAAGCACACGCCGATCACCAGCGCTTACTTTTCCACTCATAAATAGCTCTGGATGTGCGGACAAGTGTTCCGTAGCCCGTCTGTCAACACTCATTAAATTCTGCATTGAATGCAACGTCGAGTGGTTCAATCTTGCTCGTTGCACCTGGAGGTACAAGCCCCAATGTCGTCTGGCACTCGCGTCAGAATGGTCTTTACCTTGTCTGTTGTTTGAGCTCTGTGCGAATCATAGATAAGAAGTCTATCGCGTGGTTGACTAAAAATAGAACTGAGAGACAAACTAGAACTCAGAATAGAACTGAGAGACAAACTAGTACAACTCGTCCCGACAAGTGACAACACAATATAGGTAATTAAATATCCAGAGCCCACCCATGTGGGCTCTGGATATTTAATTACTGGCTCTGTCAAATTGGATATTTAATTCTGGCTCTGTCAAAAACATGAAACTGGACAGACAAATTCCTTCTCATTTGTTTATCATTGCTTTTGTTTTTTATCAGAGTATTATTGTATTTATTACTTAGGTATCACTGTTACCTACCTTCTGTTTATAAAATTAAATGCCGTCTTTATACCACGGAATACAAATAAAGTGGGTCTTTTTATATTTTGTTGTTTATTTTTCATTTCGGAAAAAAGAGCTAGGGCTAGCTTTGTTTCGTGGTTTGTGTTCCCTGAAAATAACGACCCCCGAAAGTAACGACCCCCATAGGCTGCTAATTCCGAAAGTAACGAGGGTTGCTACCATCGGAACCTTTATGGCAGCGTTGTTTGGCAGAGTGCACATGTTCACATGTTACACACATGTGAATTGCACATGGGAAAGCTTAATGTATACACACTTTCACTTTTCAGATTTGTGTCTTCTCTGCAATTACCTGAACTGTACACTAATGATGAAAAAACAAGGTAATCAACTGGTGTCACACAATGTGTTGGCCGGTATACATGTACAGCTAAAGCTCAGAAAATCAATCAGTACATCACACAATGTGTTGGCCGGTATACATGTACAGCTAAAGCTCAGAAAATCAATCAGTACATCACACAATGTGTTGGCCGGTATACATGTACAGCTAAAGCTCAGAAAATCAATCAGTACATCACACAATGTGTTGGCCGGTATACATGTACAGCTAAAGCTCAGAAAATCAATCAGTACATCACGCAATGTGTTGGCCGGTATACATGTACAGCTAAAGCTCAGAAAATCAATCAGTACATCACACAATGTGTTGGCCGGTATACATGTACAGCTAAAGCTCAGAAAATCAATCAGTACATCACACAATGTGTTGGCCGGTATTCATGTACAGCTAAAGCTCAGAAAATCAATCAGTACATCACACAATGTGTTGGCCGGTATACATGTACAGCTAAAGCTCAGAAAATCAATCAGTACATCACACAATGTGTTGGCCGGTATACATGTACAGCTAAAGCTCAGAAAATCAATCAGTCAGTACATTACACAATGTGTTGGCCGGTATACTTGTACAGCTAAAGCTCAGAAAATCAATCAGTACATCACACAATGTGTTGGCCGGTATACAGGTACACCTAAAGCTCAGAAAATCAAACAGTACATTAGTGTCCAGCAGGTGACAATTGACTTTCTTGTCACCTCTCTGCCATTGCAGCAATGAATACAGTGTATTAGGGACGTTATCTCAGAGGTCTTTTGTACCATAAGCAAAAGGTTTTTCCTTAGCTCCTTTTATGGGAGACTAACATGGTTCCCACACCATTGTCTGATGCTCTCCATTGCTATTGTGTTTACTTACAAGAATTAGCTTCAGGCTCCAAGGCAGTGAGAAGGAGTATAGTCAGAAGCAGATACCTTAGAACCAAATACGATGTAACGCTGATTTACATACTTCCTTGTATGGATTTACAAAATCACACAACTGTGTTGCGGGAGTGCAAAAACCTTGCATAGAGATATTTTACCATTCTTACTGTTATGATTGACTCCTTCCTGATTATCTTAAATTGATGAAAGCAGATCTGTCACCACTGGGTGAAAGTAAATTCTTATCTTATATTTGTTGAAAAAGAGACTACATGACATCGTGTAAACATTCCCACAGTCATAGAAATGCATATTTGATGTTTTTCAGATCATTCGTAGCTCTGAAAATCACGTCAGAATGCAAAAAGGTGAGCCCAACGCCATGTGTGTTACTGTTCTGTATGGGTGTACTAACGTGGTTATTGACTGTATTACAAAATGTAAACACAGGAATACCTTTAAGGGCTGTTGCCTGTTCTCGCTGAGAAGGTTTTATGGTCCTTGATAATACCGATGACTTTGGCTGCTGTAGGTTCAGTTTTCTCACAAAACAACAGGTTCCTTTGAGGAAAGGGAACACCGTAGGCATTTCCCTTTGAAAAAAGTGTGGCGTAGTCTGTAGTAAACAAAAATTGTAATAAATGGATTGTGGGAAAGACTACTTCTGTGAAACATTAGGACATTCAACGCCATACCAGGTTTAATTAACCATAACTGCAAGGGTAAATGACAACTTTAGAAGATGAATAAGGCAGGCTATTGAAATTCAGTATCAGACACTCACTTTTAATCCAGACTGTGTGTTAAAACTTCCCGCCTTGTACTGAGAAGGAAGCGTCACCCTTGCTACGCTAGCCAATGTAAACACGATCTCCAGTATAAAATTCTCTTGGATAAATTGCTGTTTTTTATATATTTATTTACCTGGGTAGTTAAGGTTAAAGGTAAAGGGGAATCCAAGGGAGTAAATTTCTGGCTGGATGACTATCAGAGGCTGTGCTTTGTTCCCTCGTAGTTTAACACAGGCAGCCCAGGCTCACGTCTCGAGAAAGTGCGAATAAATTAATTATCATTCATAGATAGCGTTGAGAGTCGTACGTTACCTCTCAAATAAGGCGTTGTTGGCGTGACGCGCGTGTCAAGCCACTAGTGTGGCCACTGCACTAGCGCCTCGACACGCGCGTCACGTTTCAACGCGGCAGGCGATTTCGCGCTCTCTCGCTTGTTCGTTTTCCTCGACTATCCCAGAGCGGAAAGAGAGTCGCCTCGTAGTCTAAAGGAATGCACAAGACGTAGGTTTTTCAAATTCACTGATTTTATGTTAAAATTGTCCTTTATTTGGATCTACGATGTTTTACCCCAATGCCAGCTCTTATACGTAATCATATTCTCAACGGTCGGCATACAACCCATTACCGCTTTGTTTGAGAGGCCACGTCAGACTCACACAACGCAATCTATGAATGATAAATAATTTATTTGGGCTTTCTCGAGACGTGAGCCTGGGGTACCTGTAGTTTTAACGGTTGTAACTCTTTCACATGTATTGTTTTTCTTAATCAACCGAAGAGAAGACGGAGAGTCCCTTTCTTAGATTCACTGTCTGTCAAATCCTTGCGCTGTCACATATTTTCCTGAGACTACTGGAAAAAAAAAATTGATACACAGAAAATAAAATTCGCTCTAACCCTTAGGACAAAACAATTCAGGATTAGGTTAAACTATGGTAACTTTTAAATGTTTTCTCTAAATTTCATAAAAAGCAGCCAAAAAAAACAAAAACAAAACAAATTGAAAAGAAAGTTAATAAAAAATGTTGACATTGATTGTTTTGCTGCTATTTCGAGTACTTTCAGCATTCTGCTGAAAGTTGTCGCAAAATGCCATCTATAAGAAAAAATTGGTTCTTTGCTTAACCTTTTCACTCCCAACTTTTTTTCTTAAAATCCGCCATTTTAAGGCAATGACGCTGTAATTTAGCTCTTGTCTGCTCAAATTCCGGTCCAAACGTCACCTAGCAGTGAACCCACTCCCCTGCGGCGCGTGGGTCCACTTAAGTTTTGAACATTTCATGACATCATTTCTATGATCAATTAAAGTAAAGACAGTGGAAAAGTGCGGTCTGTCTGTTAAATAGACCATGAAAAACGACAACTGCGTGGGTGTAGTGTGTTCTATTCTCTGGGGCGCTTAACTATAGTGTCCTCTGTCTGTAATATTTCACTATGGCAATGAAGGAAACGTTCATTGGCCTTTTTGTCGTTTTTCATTGACCAGTCTTTGAATAACTAGGAGTACTTTTTTTGATGTCTATGTGCCACATAGACATCAAAAGGCTGAATGATGTCCCATATCAATGAAAGTAGAGTCTCGAACAGACTGTAACACGTATTAAGGTATATAGCAGCAACCCATCCTCTTAGCAGCGTTTCACAAGAAAAAATCTCTTTTTTTCATGGCTTGGCACGTTTTATTTTTGTTTTTCAGTTACAACACATTGTTGATATAGTGGATGGTATTTTTGAACAGTTTTCTCTCCCAGCTTTCTACAAGGTGAGGGGAAACTGTATGTTTTGGTAAAGTCTTAGATGTGAATGGCAAATCTTTGCAATATCAGCACTGGAACTATCACCCATGCACCCTCTCACTGGCCCGGCTTACAGCCTTTCAATCGTTTAGACAGAAAGGCACTGTATTCAGTCGGTCAGACAGGTATTTTAACGGTCCGTCAAGCAGTCAGTTTAGTTTTCAGTCAGTCATTAAGTCATTGAGTCAGTGAGTCAGTGAGTGAGTCAGTGAGTGAGTCAGTCAGTCAGTGAGTCAGTCAGTCAGTCAGTCAGTCAGTCAGTCAGTCAGATAGACAGTGAGATAGTTTAGGCTCGTACGACTGTCGTACGGGATTCGAACTGGTTAGAGTGCTGCACAGGTATCGCAGAGATCAAGGGTTCGAATCCCGAACAAGCTTGAATTTTTTTCAGGCTTTCTTTTGGCAACTGCATAAGTTGTGTTATAATTGCGATGATCTTCTTTACATTTAATTCTCCATCCCGCAGTTCTAATTTATGATATTTATATATTCATTATTTCATCTTCATCTTCCAAGGGTTTACAACGAAGCGACTAAATGGCCAGCTCCCAGTTGGCTTGTTAGCTCAATTGGTTAGAGTGCTGCACCGGTATCGCAGAGGTCAAGGGTTCGAATCACATACAAACCTGAATTTTTTTTCAGGCTGGCTTTTCGCACTGCATAAGTTGCGTCTTTATTACGCTCCTTTACGTAGCTTTTTCAAAGCGTTGGGTGACGCTTCGTTCAAACTCACTGTTTAAATTTTGGTACTGAGAAGGATGTATATGGATGATGATGATGATGATGATGATGATGACGACGACGACGACGACGACGACGACGATGACGATGATGGTGATGGTGGTTGTCGTTATTTATTTTCAGTGAACTGAAAACAGCGATTTTGTTACTACATTATCCAAATATAACAATAATAGTGTTTATGGTGAACATTGTTACTGAATGGTGTTTTTATGCTTTTCTGCTTATAGAATCCGTCGTTCCATGTGAGTGTTGCATGGCTTCTTGGTGATATCTGTTCTGACAGCACGGAGGAAATGCAAACTAAACTTCAGGTATAAAACAGATGTCTGCATGGCAACTTAAAGTTTTTATTTTGAAAGTAGATTCTTGGTTCATGTGATCGTTAGTTTTAACTTGTGAGTCCGTGAATGAGATCTTTTATAAAGTCCATGCTGGTAATAGTTACCCAGCGTCTTATAATTTAGGGAAGCTCGCAAAAATCATCCAATCTTGGCCGGTAAAGATTTCGCGATATTCGTCTAGTTACCTACATAAGCTCATAAGCTGAGGAAAGCACAATGCTCCCAGTCTAATTTAATTGAGCTTCATTGTCAAGGCACGTAGAAACGCATTACCAATCTATATTTTTGTTTCTTGTTAACACACGTAACAACAGGAAAAGGAGAGTGATAATTTTTGATGATCCTTACCTTTCTTTCCTTCTTTTTTTTTTCTATCACTCTTAATCACTGGTAGAGTGACATGGGGGGAAAGTGACGGGTACCCAGGAGAAAAAAAGGGGGGGAGGGAGGCGGGTAAAGAGAGGGAGGGAGGCGGGTAAAGAGAGGGCGGGAAGCGGGATTTTCGAGGTGGCGGAAGGAGGGATAAATAAAGAAAAATAACACAACATTGCGTAATATTTTGCATTTGAAAAAAGCCAAAGAGGCGGGAACCGCAATTAATGTGTACGGAGGGCGGGAAGTTTGACCCCTCCCCCCTTTCCCCTCGAAAATGTGGAATGTACGTATTCAGGTCTCCGGGTACAGTTCAGTTGCCGTTAAATAGTGATTATTTAATAAAATGACGTATGACGTCATCATGACGTCGGCAAAATATTGCGGTAACTCTTTGTCATTCGTGGACACTCGTGTGTACTTTTGGACACGATCTACGTTCACAGCCCGCTGAAATGAAAAAAAAAAAAACAACAACAACAACGTATGGGAAATGAAAGGCGTTCAAATATTCAAAAACACATTCCTCTAATGCAGACTGTTCCTCATTCCCATTTTCAGTTTTGATAGCAAACGAGTACGCCAGAGATACTGAACTGTGTGCTCTAGGCCTTTGTGGTTTGCCTACCATAGTTGCACGTCTCACGATTTTAAAATAGTATGCTTAAGAATTGTAGTTTGATAACAAATTGTGAAGTGTGATCAGTCAGGAAAAAAGTATGGAGACGTAAATGGTTGTGTAATAGTGATATTTTAATTCAACGTTCGCGTCTCGTGGTACTTTTGGACAATTTTTTCGAAATATTACTCCTGGAACCTTTCGAACTATTGCTAATGCAAGTTTAACCAAGGAAGATCGGTTAATTACTTCTTATTAACCGAGCGCAAGGTGCCGTACTGGGAGAACATTGTCCGAGGTCTTTCTGGTACGGACCGAGCGCAGCGAGGTCCCCACAAGAAAGACTGAGGGCGATATTCTCCCAGTACGGTACCGAGCTAGTGAGAGTTAATAAGAAGTTTGTTATATGGCTGTGCCTGACACCTAACTACTTGAAAAGTGAGCCGTGGCCGGATTGGAATGAATGAAACAGCTTACCGGAAAGCATTCAAAACTCAGCAGTTTTCTCTCTCACACAAAAAAAAATTATATCGCACAAGAAAAAGTAAAAACTTTCAAAGAAACTGTCTCTTTTCATTTAGCTTCAAATCATTGGAACTTGTTGACTCAAATGTACTTTGACATTTTCTATATTCCCGCTTTACCAGCCGGGCATCAACATCGCTCATAATGCCTGTGGGCATTACGGGAAAATCCGGCTCCGAGTATTGACCAATCACAGGGCGGGTTATATATTTACAAGCTCTAGCCATATATAATGTTCTATGGATCCGTGCATATCCACAGATAACCACAAGTAGCCCAAGCTCACGACACGTCTGTTGCGAAAATTATGAGGGTTTGTATGGAAATTGGAAGATGGCTGAAACCAGTCGCCGTATCTTGGCCTTTTGAGTAAAAAATCAATAAAATAATCTTATTTCTTCTTAATAGGGCATCATACCAATATAATCCCATACAATTTTCCCAGCACCAGTCATGACGCGAGTTTGGGCTGCCTGTAGAATAAGCAAACGCAGTGTGAGAACCTGTATGGCTTTGAAATACAGAGAAAAATAATTGCCATTTTCCCTTCGGAAAAAAAAAGAAGTAAAAATCGAAGCAAAGGTTGAAAAACCCTATCCTGATGACGTACCTAATTTTTCCGCTTCAATTCGATGTCAGCTGTAAGCTGAAACCCAAAACTGAAAACTCTTGGCTATGAAACAAGATGCAATATAGTCCAGGCCCCAGCTGTTCAAAGGTTGGATAACTTTATCCACTTATAAATCACTTTCCAGCAGATAAAATGCATTCCAAACAAGCCCTGGGAAGGGCTTAGTTTTTTAAATGCTCTTGCATTAATTTCAAATCTCTAAAATGGTTGAATCTGTTAGGAACATTGCACCTCAAAAACTCGTATTCTTTAGATGACATGAGGGTACCTGTAATGGTATTTTGGGTTTGCCTCAAACCTCGACGAATAAACAAAAGAGGTAAAAACGTTACAAAGAGTTTTGATGACACAATTTTTTCTGGTTTTCTTTGCAGGACATGTTTGATGCCCTTATCTCTGAGAAAGAAATCGCCAGATCATTGGTACTGGAAGTAAAAGAAGTACATTGTAAAATAGGAAATAAACGCTTTGTGTTTCAGTTAGGTTCGTGATCGGACGGGACAAAACAAGTCACGAATTATCCAACAAGTTCTGTCACACGGATCTGAGGGATCAATCGAGGTGCAACATACCGTGTAACGGATAAAAACAATTTTTGGATGAAGTTTTGCAAGTTCTTGGGGTTTCCTGTAAGTAAGACATCAGTGCTAACAATATCACATTCTAAAGTTTCCGCTCTTTAAGGTCTATACGGCTTGGTTCATCGTCCTGTGATCTCAATCCTTCGAATTTCGTCTTCCGACTCGGAAAACTGTGTACTTAGAAAATTGGATATAACCTGTAGCTAAAACTGTGTCACTTGTATCAATCTCTAGTCTGTCAGCAAAGTCAGCATTTACCCATGGTCGGTAAACCATCAACTAGTCTGTGCGTTAGGCTGTTAGAAAAATTTGTTTTGCGTAAATTCCCTCCATTCATGTAGATTTATCGGATTTAATTAAACTTGGCCCAAGGTCGAAATATTCAAACATTCGAAATATTTTTCTTGCCGGGTCCTAATGTGATTTCTTAAACTGCTCAACCGAACTGCGTTGAGAACTGCACATAACTGAATTGCATAATAATAACATCCGCAACATTTAAGAGTTTGTGTGGAAATGCTACAAAAGATCTCAAGTTGCCACAAATAAGAAAGAATTCGAGATAAAAATAATTTGTCTTATTTCTTTGTTGTATTGGTCATTATTTCAGGGCTTGCTGGGCTGGTTTGAAGCTTTTTGGGCGAGAAATTAAGGTTTTTATTTTTCATGTTTGCTGAACGGTTAGAATTTATTTAAGCCTGGAAAAGAGTTGACAATGCACCTCACTTGAAGTTCGATAAATTCCCTCACAATAAACGGATCGCCGTAAAACGTATTGGTGTACTCTTGGATGTTAAGCCTCTGGTCTTTCTCATGGGTTCCAGGGGCGCGTTTCTCGAAAGACCCGAAAAGCCATTTGTGAAAAGCATGAACCACTCATTGTACAACCCTTTTATTTTACCACGTCTTTAAGGACGGTGCTTCTAATACAGAGGTATTATTGCAATGATTATGATATTTGGCGAAAAGGCAGGCCTTAGGAAGGAATATTGGAACCTAACAAGAATAACGTGGGTAACCACACATTTTTCAGAGATAATTAAGCAACCATAATTCTAAAAAAGCTTTAAAATACAAAGAATGAATGGCATTTTCTTTCCAAATTTAAGCTCAATTATCTCTGAAAAATGCGTGGTTACCCCCAATTTTCTTTTTGGATTCTGATAGCCCGTTGCTAAGATCTGCTATTTCCACATAGACATGAACCGCGCAAAAATACCTTTGTACTAGTGGGCAAATTCCTTAGAAACCCGAATATCTCGCTCCAATAACTTTCCTGGCCCGAAAACTATTTTTAGTTGCACAACATTCTCGAATAGCTATACAATATTTATTGATTTTGAAAGCTAAATGATCATTTTAGTCTTTATAATTTTGTGAAGCATCTCGCTAATCACCATTAGCTGACAAATAAATGAGCTCGAAAAAATACTTACCGGGCCCGGAAAGTTATCGGGAGTTTCGAGGAAGCCCCGAAAAGACATTCGTAAAAATTTGATCCACTCATTTCACTCAAAAACATGAAACTGGACAGACAAATTCGTTCTCATTGGTTTATCATTGCTTTTGTTTTTTATCAAAGTATTACTGTATTTATTACTTATTCCCCGAAAAGACATTCGTAAAAATTTGATTCACTCATTGCACAAAGCTGTTAATTTAACATGTCTTAAATATAAGAAATGTTTAACTACTACCAAAGTTTCATCCTTAGAAACTGCTTTGTTTACATGATACAGTGTGAAATATTGTGCCTGAAATCGACCCGAAAAGTTTCAGGGCTTTTGAGAAATGCATGCCAGACCGAGATGCGCAGAACGTATGCGTAGTAACAAAGGAGGCACCGTCCTTAAGGTAAGAAATATTTAACTTATAGCAAAGTTTTCCGCTTAGAAACGTCTTCTTTATCATTATACAGTTTAGATTATCGTGCCCGAAAAGTTTCAGCCTTTTGAGAAAGGCACGCCAGATCCTATTTTAAGCCATCGAGTACCCATCCTAAATACGAAACTCGCCTTTCCTGGTATCCGTTTTCGTTTGAACTTCACATATGAATCTCCGCAAGCCGCGTTTTGACGACAAATATATAGGATATCTGTAAAACAATAAATAATCAAATGTCTAATGGTTTAAATGCAACAAACAACAAACAACAAAGCATATTGATTCCTGGTATTAAAATAAATTATATCATTCTCTTGACTGTGTTATAAAATTAATGACAACTTGGGCACAAACCTAAGTGCACTCTCAAGCAAACTAATCAAGGCAGATAAAAGCGGTGGTTCAACAAAATTCAGTACAGTTTCCACCTTCTCAGTGTTTAAAGGTAGTGTTTTTCAGAACTTACATGTTAAATGTTAATTGAAATGTAGTTTCTTAATGAAAGGCCTCTGGAGTTTATTTCAACTCTTGCCTGGCGTACCAGTTTTCTTTTTTTTTTAACCCGTGGTCTGTTTGGACCTGGTATTCATTTTATTATCCATTTTTTATTATTAAAAACCGGACTAGGTATATTGGATTTCTAGCATTTTGATTGGCTGAACGGAGCTAGGCTGTCAGCTCATATACCTGCTGCGACCAAATATGGTCAATGAAAACTCAACAACAAAGTGAGCTGAAAGTTTTTTCCTCGCGAGCAACCCGGCGAGGAAAATGGACGAGAAAAATCACTTTGGAGCGAATTTAAATTAAGCAGAAATTCCAACAGCGTCACTAAGACACAAATCAAATTGTTCCGTAGTGCTTGATTTCTTAAGACGACAAGAAACTGAGCAGAAATAAAAATTTAAGCACTAAGCGTTGTGTTTACAATTAATTTCTGTCATCGATCGTCACGTCGATCATTAAAATTGAGCAAACGGTAGGTTTTTTCAAGAAGGCTTTCCACTTCAAAATATCAAGACAAGACAAATAAAACAGTGAAATGGGGCAAAAGCATTTAATAAAAACTATCACGCATTCATGGCGAGTCGGTGCAAAAATCATGAAGCAATCTAACCAAGTAGCTTACTAAACAAACCAAGAAGGAAGGAAGGGCGAAATTTTTTCGGCTATAACACGCAAAATTGACACTGGCTTACCTGCACTCATTGTAGCTCTGTGTTCCAACAGGTCCAAATGATCAGATATTCCCAGTTGTTTGAGTGTTGTTTTTACCATTCCGTCCGCAACCTCTAAACCGAGAACAACTGTGTTTTGTGCTTTGCGTTTACATACATACATACAGACAGACGGACGGACGGACGGACGGACGGACGGACGGACGGACGGACGGACAGACAGAGACAGACAGACTTCATTGTATAGCTCCCCCTTGGGGGCTCTTCCTATGATAATGAATTCCCAATGTTTTGCGTTACAGTAATCCTGCTTCTGAGCTGCATAGAAATTACCTCTTCAAGTTTAAATTAGTTCTGTCTTCAGTACGATCAAACACGCACACGATGGCTCCATTGTACGAGCGGACTACAAACTTGCTCCGTTTCAACTCCAGTAGCTAATATGGTGAAATCTTTCAGCTTTAATCCGCTTTGAATGATGACTACAACAATGTTTCAGGAAAAATAAAACACGTACCATATTTCAGAGCCAATAATTAGAAGATTTTTTCCAAAACTTGCGCCACTTTGTTCACTTTCGAGCAGTTTCATTGATTCATTCAGCTTTGCAATGAAACGCTACAACACTTCGCAAGGTTTTGGCGCCTTTTTCGCACAGTCGTGTGATCGCTTCTTGTTCCCTTTTATTTCTTTTCTTGTTTTTCCCCTTCCCTTTCTTGATTAAAAAATATTGTTTTTAATAAAACAATTATTCTGCTCGGGCTTGCTGGAAATGATTGCTTTCAAATAATTGCGTTCAAATGATTATAACCAACTCGGCGCTACGCGCCTCGTTGGTTATCTATCATTCGATATCCAGCGCGCCCTCGTAGAACAATTGTTAAATATTCACCATTCTTGATGGAAGAAAGGCTTATTTACAACACCGCCTTTCAGACCCGGTGTTATATCAAGAAAATTGATAGG
This sequence comes from Siderastrea radians, assembly GCA_964017195.1. Classification (NCBI taxonomy): domain Eukaryota; kingdom Metazoa; phylum Cnidaria; class Anthozoa; order Scleractinia; family Rhizangiidae; genus Siderastrea; species Siderastrea radians. The sequence goes on from OZ024890.1 coordinate 41,728,791, forward strand.
CTATTGCTTTGATCTCTTTATACACTAGTCTCTTTGTATGGACAACTGAGGAAAATAAACATACGTGTTTAAAGCAATGGGAGTAGATTCCTCCTACATGTATACCAGATGACAAAAGGTGATATTTTAAAATGGAGAAAGGCTTATAGCATCTATCAAGGTCAGTTTTCAAAGTTAGTATCAGTACGTCTTTGATCTTGGTAAAAGATTTAAAAGAACAACAATTAAATATGTCATTTTCCATCTCACTTTATTCAGATTCCCCCACCCCCCCCCCCTTTTAAATCTTACATGCATTTTTTCCAAAGGCAAGCAGATAAATGGAAAAAAAATGTACATATATCCTTGCTTTTCAAAACATTTGTATATTGCATCTTGCATGGTGTATAATACTGAAAAAAGTTTCCAACACATTTGCATGCTTGGGAAAATATTCTACCAACAGAGTTTCAGAGCATTTAAAATATTCTTGCCTAAACCAAATGACCCATCAGCCCCCCCTCAAAAGTCAAATGGTCGGCTCCTTATATAACATGACAGAACTTTCTAGGATCGCAAACCTACCGAACTTTCCTGCCTTGAACATTATAGTGCGCTCAAAATAACTTGTGGAAAGTAATGGAAACTTCGATTCCTACACAGCTCATGAATGTGTAAATAGATTTTAAACGTTCCTAGTAAAATCACAGTTCGACAGTTCATATGCTTCAGATGAGGACATTTGCCTTAGAGTGTATTTCCCAACATCATCAACATACCACGTCTTTGCCTTGAAGAGATGCTCAATCTGCTGTGTGGCCGCAAATATCAAATGCCGCGTTTCAGATGCCGGGTTTCCTTTACCCTCAGGTCTGACTTAAGGAATTCGGTAGGGAAGTTGTTGTCGTCCACATCAAAATCCAGGTCTGCTGGCTCTTCCTGGACGAAGTCGCTGGCGTAGACGATTCGCCGCTCTGGGAAATTGAACTGGTTTTGATATCGCTGGGCATGGTGCTCAAGTCAGTTCATCAAGCAGCAACTGTGTATAAAGTCGCGACGTTGTTAATTAAATTTCCAACTTAATATCAGAGTTCATTGCAACAGTTGCTGGTGCAGGCTTGAAGATGACTTCCATCGCCTTTCGTTTAACCGTCGTCATAGTGTGGGCTGCCATTAACGCTCCCACCTGCAGTGGATCAGGGTTGTGGCTCTGGTGCCCTGAAACGAAATGCCAATCTGTCAGTTAAACCCTCCGCGACGACAAGCTTCTGTTTTTGTCTTTTAGTGCCTTCCTACACGATCTCATAAGTAACCTGGACCTGACCGAGTTCTGCATGGCAGGGTCAGGAGCGGGGTGTCCCAGTCACGCCTTCCTCACTGGCTCTGAAATTTCGACTGGAGATTGACCTATAATGGTAACAATTGATTGCATGGTTAATGCGCGCTCGGCAGAAACGTTCGGTGGAATAGAGTGTTGTTTTTAGAACGACTCGTTAACTTTATTTTTTTGTTTGTCAATTTTTGGACTCCTTCGGTTCATAAACTTACAATTAAAACCTATACCGACACTTTTCTATATAAGCGGTAGAGGAATTTTCACTCACCATTTTCCTGTACATCTGAGCTCTGGGGATCGCTAAATTCAAACTTTGGTGGGAGGTGGCTCACTACTCTTCCGTTTGATGATGGCTGACTGGGTGTTGGTTGACTGAGGTTGTAAAGGTGACTGCTGGAAGATGGTTGACTAATACTACAAAGAGGTGACAATGGTTGACTGAGGCTGCGATGAGGTGATGTGCTGTATTCTAGAGAGGGGCTGTACTGGTGGGAGGATGCTGTTTTAACAATGAAGTCTGGCAGTAGTAATATAAGAAAAAGTTGTTAGATGACAACGTAACACAGCATAACTAAACATGACATAAGAACATAGCATAGAATAACAACATAACACAGGGCATCTGGATCTCGCCCCATGACCTCTTAAATATATATGGTTGTGTTGCGTGCAGTTATAGCTTCCGGAAGTTAGAGATGGTCCAGAAGCGTGCCATGCATATTTTTTCCCTGTTCTAATTGTAGACACCTGGACGATCGAAGATACGAACTATGCCGTAATGCCCTTAAAAACAACCTAACTCCTTTGCGCTCCCAATGCCACGGTTATAATCTCAGTAACAGCACCAGTTACACGCTACCAAAATGTCGGACAGAAAGATACACATTCCATACTTATGTCCAGGTTTGCACGCAGCTGCAAAATTAACGATTTTTCGCGTGCTTGCGAAAAATCGCAAGGTCGACGATTTCGCGTTCACTTGCGATTTTTCGCAATTCTTTGTCTCGTTAATGAAAGAAGTCGCAAGTTCGCAATTTTCGCTCTTCGTGGATATTATTTCATATTTATAGACTAGGGATTTTTAAAAATTTTACATTTGCAAAACATTTAGGCGAGTTATTACAAAAACATTCTTATGTTTCATATTTTGTTCTTGTAAATATGTTGTAATTCGTCTTACAGACGCAATGACATTGATTAATAAATCATCATCGTCATTATCATTATTATTATAAGAAAGCACAACTTACCATCTTCAATCCTGGTGATTTCAAATTCGGGAAGCACACCATAAAGGATCAAGAGGTTTTGACCTCCGAATTCTTCCCCAAACCTATTCTCGCACCTTGGCACTTTGTTAGGTAAACTAGATTCAGAAAACTTTTTCTCATGCGGGATATGAATTGTGATTTGCAATCCAAGGACAATGTTCATGCAAAGGATCTCCTGAATGTTACCGACATTTATGGTTATTTATTTACTTTGATTATTTTTGGGGTGCCTCACGTTGCATTAGTTTACGTTTATCGAAACATTTCAATTCCTCCTGCTTCTAAAGGAATTAACTTGATAAGTTTCTGCGATAAACATGATAGATTTCTCTCAGATAATATATATTTCATGCTCCAATGAAGACCATTCAAACGGACGCGTTATTGCAAATTTAAGGTGGCCCACAAGTGCACTCCGAATTCCAAACAACACTCCAAATTCGTAAACACGCTCCCAATTCTTAAATCTCACTCCCAATTCTTAAATCTCACTCCCAATTCTTAAACCTCACTACCAATTCTAAAAACTCACTCAGAATTCTAAAAACTCACTCCGAATTCTTAAAATTCACCCCCAATTCTAATAACTCATTCCGAATTCTAAAATCTCACTCCCAATTCTTAAACTCACTCCTAATTCTAGAACCTCACTCCCAGTTCTTAAACCTCACTCCCAATTCTAAAAACGCACTCACAATTCTAAAAACTCACTCCCAATTCTAAAACTTCACATCGAATTTTATAATTTTAAACACCGAATAATTCACCTCACCCCAAATAATCTCGCTCGGAAAAAAAGACACCTCCGGTTAAAGTCGCAAGGGACTGGATCGAGCTCTCTGGAAATGCGTCGTGGGTACAGTTGACGTCTCCAGTCGGAAGCAGCATGTTTTACTCAAACTGTGGACATAAATGTGAAGAAACTGGCAGTTTTTGCTGGAATTGTGGGCATAATATCGTCACAAATTGTGACAAAGGCATAGGGTCTTATTCTTCAGTTCTTTTGTATCGACAGCTCATCAGATCAGCAAGGAGATTGAGTTTTGGATAACACCCCAGATCCAGTCCAACATCAGCTATTGAGTTTTGGCGTGCTTTTTGCTGTAGTTTAAGCAACTTCAAAATTGAGCTTGATTTGCTTAACTTGACTTATGCCCGGTTGAAACGACGAACTTTACATGTGCCGAACCTAATGCAAATGAGCAAAAGTTATTGTTTTGGCTGATTTGCATTAGGTTCGGCATATGTAAAGATCGACGTTTGAATCGGGCCTAAGCTTTATTTTGTTTTTATTTGTTTTCAACAATCAACAGCACAGCAGTATGTGAGGCCACAACACAGCTTTCTTAACATAAACCCTCGTCCCTCTACATCATCAGCCTCAGGTAAGGGACCGATCGTTTATTACGTCGCAAAGGGGGGCGGTTGCCACGATGGTGTCTACACTGTCATTGGTGTGGTAGCTTGCGTGCCTTTAGGACCCCTTGGAGCTATGCGAGCAGGGGCCTTTGGGCCCCCGGCAGGTTTAACCATGCTGGCCAGGTCTAGGGCAAGGGGCCAGACGAAAATAGACACCCTGGTCCTCCAGATTGGGCGTAAGGCTAACAACCCTACCCCGTAAAAAATCCAAATGTTACAGAAACCTACACCAGAAACCAAAGCTGTGGCACCAGGAACACTGTAATCCGAGCAATCGGATCAATGACAGGTGTTGGCCAAACCCAAACCCAAGCGGGAACCAGCATCTTGAGGACCGAGTTTTTGTTGCCAAAGGAGAAGATCACAGTTGGCTGATGGACCATACATCAGACCGGTAAGCTGGCTCAACTTGTGATGGAGATGGACAGATACAGGATGGACATTATTGGGATAAGAAGAGAGGGTGGCGCTGGATCGGCCATGTCCTCAGGATGGAACCATCCGGACTCCACCTGGGAAAAGAGCAAGAGGAAGACCGAGAGAAACCTGGCGACAGACTGTAGAAAAGGAGATGCGGGTGTAGGGAATCAGCTGGGGAGAGCTGAGGAAGAAAGCAAAAGACAGGCAACAGTGGCGCGGCTCTGGTCATGGCCTTATGTGCCCAAGGGCACGAAGAGGATTGAGTGAGAGCGTGAGGGGAGCGGTGTTGTAATAGTGGGGGGACAATTTTAAAAGTCTTCTGAAGGTGGGGGGTACATTTGAAGGAGAAACTGCAGAATACCCCGCCACTCAATTCCATCTCCCTCAATTTCTTATACAACGAGGCTTAATCAAACAAAGGAATCTGTTATTCAAGTAAGTAGCGGGGTATTCGGCAATTAAGGGGGACGGAGCAATTTTGAGGGGGGGGGATTGGGTGATGTTGAAAAAAAAATATCTTGCAAGCACATTTGTAGAAGAGAAACATTCCAGCACATGACCACTGCCAGAAAAAAATTCACACGTTCAGTGAGCTGAAAAAAAATTCCTGCAAGATGGTACCCGATTGGCTGACACATGGAAATTCAGCTGCTACAAACTGTACCAGCTGCATTTTGGCAAGAGGGGTACTAGCGTTACAATTGCTTGTCCCTCTCACATGGCCTTTTCTGTGCAATTATGTTAATATTATAAGTAGTACATGGTGTATGGAATTATACCCCTCTGTGGTTTTCCCCTTGCATTTCCTTGATTTCCGCATATGAAATGAGTGACCATGGCTAACATATGTATTTTCCGCTGGTATGTAAGCAATTTTTACAGGACTCTGCGGCACTTTCTGATTGGTTAATCAACACTATAAATTCATTTGTATAGAGTGCATTCTTTCTCTCTCTCGCATTCCAGTTTCCGACGTGTTTGCCGTTCGTTTTTCGCAGAGATGTCCGATACGGAACCAGTCGCAGAGGGAACGAAAGAAAAAGATCCTTCAGAGTTGGTGGATGAAGTATTTTCCTTGTTTAAAAGTTATCTTAATACTCAACTCGAAGCTCAAGGAAAGCTGATAGAAAGACTAGTCAAAAATAGGTCCGCCTCGGAATTCAAATTCAAAGATAACAGGAAGCAGTTTGAGGTGAACGCCAAGCTAGAAAATCTTCTTTCCCGAATAAAGGCCAGTGCTGACGAATCCAGTCAGGTGCGCAGTTTGGTACAGGAAGCACAGCAGATTATTCGCAAGAGGTAGAGGTTGATAAAGATTGCGGACCGCAGCAAGGACGGTTGGCTGGTTGTTCAAGAATACGAGTCGGACGACCTTGCTTCAAACTCTGAAGATGAGAAACGTCTCAAGATAGCGAAGAATGCAGCGGAAAAGAAGAGAAAAATCCTGACTGGTCTAAGTTGGGTTCTTCGAAACGCTTTTAGTCTGAAAGTGATAATCAGTTTTTTCGCGGTAATATTTTTTCCTTTTCTCTTTTTTTACGTTGTTATTTCTCACGTGGTTGGAATGGCTGAGCATCCAACCATCAAACACTGTTTTTTGTTTTGTATGTATTGCATTTAAGAGGAAAATAATTAACGTTTGTTTGAACGAAGCGAATTAGAACGTACACGTATTTTCCGCTGGTATGTAGGCAATTTTTTACAGGACTCTGTGGCACTCTCTGATTGGTTAATCAACACTATGAATTCATTTGCATAGAGTGCATTATTTCTCTCTCTCGCATTCCAGTTTCCTTTTTGGCCCTCGTCTTATTTTTGGCCTATCATATCGAGGAAATTCTTTAACTTCATTGTAGATTCCAAACTCTTTATAGGAAAGGATGTATAGGAACATGGTAGAAACACAAACTCTTTATTTGAATCAGAATGGTTCCATGGACATACTTTGGCCATTAGAATGGATTTTAGGTAATCTAGAGAACAACTGTTTATTCGTCAGCATTTGTATTTCGTAACAGACATGTCTCTTTTGCTTCTGTGATTAGTAATATTGGTCATCATCCGGTATTATGAATACCCCTTTTGGAGTTGTACTTTTTTGTCCTGAGGCAATTGCTTGTTCATTGTTTGGATATGAGACTTATGAGAGGCACTGGCCGTTTTATTATTCATTTTGTGATCATGATGTGCTTTAAGAGGCACTGGCCGGGATTCTTCTTAAGGATTGATTCTAGTGGTGCTGGCCTTATAGAATCACTGAGGGTCTCAATGGGGTTAACCGTTAGCCGTAAAACGGCCAGAAATTTAGTCGTTAGGCGTAAAAATTGAAAAATTTTAACCGTTAGTCTTAAAAAAGAGTTAACCGTAAAAATTTCTAGCCACAATTTGTCATTTTGAAAGTGTCAAGATTTCTTGTTAAATTAAAACTGGTATATATGTCGGTCTTGTCTGATGGCTAATGCGGCTGCAACAGCTACACATTCCGCCCTGGTACCGAAAAGAAAAGCAGTTGGCCTAGGACTATTTGGACTCGTGACACGAGAGTCTTATTCGGCAAACCCTGCTTATTGTGCGACGAATTGGCAAACAGCCTGACAGCTCCATGTTAAAAAAAAAAGAAGAAAACGGAACTCTTTTTAGATTTTCTTCAGTTTCTTCATCTATCGGTGGTTGAAGCGGTATAATGAATATTGAATACTGGCTTAAAATTGTAAAGGAATATTGAATATTGGCTCAAAATTGTAAGGAATATTGAATATTCAGTTTTTTAATCAAGAATATTGAATACTTGCAAAGAGAAAATAAGTTCTCCTCACCCTCTCTGTCTCCAAATGAGAATCGCAGGTGTTCTATATTTTCGATATTTGGCAGGCGCTCTGCCTCATGTTAAGCTTACAAAATTTGCAACGCGGACTACTCCCCAAGGGAGATATTTTCTTGTGACGTCACTTTCAAAGCACATGCTTCAGTTGACCGCTTTAAATTTCGACGCTTTGGTTACGGTCTAAGAACCGTTCGGACTTGTAAAGATGGGAAAGCACAGGAAAGACAGGTAAGTAAAGCTTTTAAACTATTTTTAACTTGAACAGATTTCCAAACCATAAGCTTACAACAACGACGACAACAACAATAAAAATCGAGAGTTCTTTTCTAATCGATTTCTAAGTGTAGTGTTTGAAATCTAAGTAGATCCATGCATCTTCGCCATTTGACCGCTAATAAACTCATCCGAAACTCATGTTGACTTCAGTCTGCCAGCGAAACCAAATAACGCTACAGACAAGAAGTCACAGTGAAAGGTGAAAAGGATAACATACTATTTTTCTGCAATTGAATGAACAATGATAGTTCACAAGCCTCAAAGTCGATCTCAAAGTAGACTTGAATCGAACTTGAAAACTTTTGGCCCTTCAACTCTGCCAACTAACGAATCTAAACATTTTTATCCGTTTGTTAGCTCACATTGAAGCTCACAGATTCCACGTTGGAAAACAGAACACCACGAAAAAAATGTTTTAATTGGCCTTATCACGGTTTTCTCCGCCATCTTGACAGGTAGGCAACGCAGTTAGAAATTATAGTGTGTGTATGGAAATCCGACGGCAATATTTTTTCAAAAATTGAATTCTGGACAACTTATGAATTGTAAAGTTAAAATGCTAGGCAAAAGTTTTTATTCACCAAGTTTGAAAGATGTAGCTTGGCTAGAAAGCGTTTAGTTACGTTTTTAATTTTCCATCCAGTTGTCTATATTTTCCCGTAAATCAGTTGACGCGGTTCGCGGGAAAAAAAATTATAGGCAAATGTATGGAAAATTAAAAACGTAACTGAACGCTTTCTAGACCAGCTACATCTTCCAAACTTGGTCAATAAAAACTTTTGCCTAGTATGTTTACTTTACGATTCATAAGTTGTCCAGAATTCAATTTTTGAGAAAAATATTTGCCATCGGATTCCCATACAAACACTATAATTTCTAACTGCTTTGCCTACCCATCAAGATGGGGTCGGAAAAAAATTAGCCTTTTTTGAGCAATGAGTCACGTGAAGGAACTCGAGGAATGTATCATTGTAGATACTCTTCTTGTAATGAGATAAAAATTTGCGGCGCATTAGAACCTTGGCTGCTTGGGCATGCAATGTTAATCTGTGTATCGTTCTCCAGAGATGCCAGGAAAAAGGGAAAAAGTCATAAAAAGCAAAAAACCAAAGATCGCGAACATCATCGTCGTCATAGTCAACACGTTAAAAGGTATGCCTTTATAATACTTACAAAGTATGTGTTTTAGCAGAACGTTCACCTATTGAATTGTGACATTGTGCACTTGAAAATTTTATTTTTTTAAAAACTATTACAGGACCCAACGTCTTACGCGTTTTTACTGTTATGAGACTGGTAGATCTTAAGAAGTCGTGAATGAATATAGTATCGATTGAGCAGTACTAAATACTTCATATACTTTTAAGGGATGGGAATGAAGAACGACGAAAGCGATCATTGGCTAGCTCATCAAGCGAAGATGAATTGAAATATGAACCAATGAGGAAAAAGAACAAAAGAGCGGAACACTCATCAAGTGAAGTGGGAAAGAAAAGGTACTTATGGATGTCTTACAAATAGTTTCGAAAGACCTATGTTATAAAAACGTGGTTAATGAGAGATTTCAAGTCTTATTGGTGTGTTTAACTAAGGGTTTAGGCATACTTGCA